>JABUQX010113080.1:0-10000 GCA_015478945.1 Trachelipus rathkii | reverse complement strand
TTACTGAAGTTGAAGTAGAAAAACTGGTATTTGCTACAGTGGATGTTACAATACATGCTCCTACAATAAAAAAAAAAAACTTAAGCTCCGCCCCTGCAGTCCTATAGTAAAAAGAGGGCGAAAGTCATAAACTGCACATTATGGATGATCTCGGTTTTTGCCTAATACTAATTTTAATACCAAATTTAACAACATGTAGTTTAAAAATTAGTAAACTAGTGCGCGTTATCATTTTACAAAAAAAAAATAAAAAAATAAAAAAAAAAAAAAAAAAAAAAAAAAAAAAAAAATTAAAGCATTGGATTTCGGTTTCGATTGAACATTGGTTATTTTTACCGATACCAATACTAACAAGATTTGTCTGATGCCGATTCTACCGATACTGCAAAATAATTTTGATGTCGAGTGCCGATATCATAAATTAGCGATATCTATTATTATCGATGTCGATAATGTTCTTCAGCCCTTTAATATATATAGTATATATAATATATATATTATTATATATATAACCTTATATATATATACTCTTATTCTTACGCTATTATATATATATTATATATATATTATCTCTCTCATTATTATATATATATATAGTATATCTATATATAGTATAATATATATATAATATATAGGTATAGTATATATATATATTGTTATATATAATATATATATATATATATATAGTATATATATACTATATATATAAATATATATATAATATATATATAGATACTATATATATATTATATATATTATATATATATTAGTACTATATTTACTTATATATATAATTAATATACTACATATATTTCTTTTCTATTATCATAGTGTTATATATATTATATATATATATATATATATATATATATATATATTATATACTTAATATAATATATATATTATAATATATATATATATATATATATATATTATATATATATATATATATAATATATTTCATTTATTACTAATATATTAGTTTATATTTTATATTTATTTATATATATTAATAATATATACTTATTATATTATTATATATAAAATATATATAATATAATTATTACCTAATTAAATTATTATATATATATTCATTCCCTATTGCTTTAGAAAAAAATAAATTTCGTAGAAGATTTATTTATTATTGATTAAATAAATAAGTTAATAGCAAGTAGGGGAAAGTAAAATACGAAGAGAAAATGTTCCAGACATACAACTCATTGACCAGCAAAAAAAATCTCCACCAATGATATAAAAGAGACAGACATACACGCAAACATGCACATGGATAGATAGACAGCCAGCTAGACAGACGGACAGACCGACAGACTGAGATAGAGTAGGGAGAGCTGATAAACTTATTTTAATTGAAGTTTGGTAACCTCCAATCAATTAATTTGAACATATCGATTATTTACTATGAAGGTAGCTCCATAACGAGGAAAGTTGTTTTGCTCTCCCAAAAGGCGAACGTTTGGAAAGAAGGTTGGTGGAATGGTTGTAAGAGTCGGTTCTCTAATTGTCGCTCCTCTAATCTATTTTATTTATTCAATTTTTTGTGGCTGAATTCTTGCAACAAAAGCAAATACTGAAGTTAAAGTATTAAAAGTGAACCATTAAAGACATTATGTAATATTCACATTCTCATTCCTATTCGCGAATATCAACAAAAACTAACCACAATCGCATTATATATATAATATATGCTGAATTTGTTTAAATATAATACCCACAATCTAATGTATATATTATATTATTTTATAATATATATATATATATATATATATATATATAATATATATATATATAATATTATATATGTATATACTTGGTTACTATACTATAAGGATAAACTAGCAGACACTTCAGCCATACTGAGCTCTCTATCAATTTTATATAATACTATATTAAAAACAATTAGACTAACTGCTTTGATAAAATTGATAATAATTCAATTTTTTTTTTTATTTCTGCATAGATATACTCTCAATATAAATAATATAATTATTATTATAGCTGATTATTGTTCAATATAACATTAATACTACATTTATTATTCCATGGATATAATTATAATTACTACTGTATGTAGATTATTATTATTATTATTATTATTATTATTATTATTATTATTATTATTATTATTATTAGTAATATTATAATTATATTACTTACGATTTTATTATATAGATTTTAAATAATATACCTTTCTTATTATTATTATTTGAGTTCTTCTCTCAATAACGTGTTATTGACTTTTGTAAAAAATTTCGTTAGAGAGGTGTTTCGCGCTAGTCATTCTAAGTTTTTTCCAATTGATAAATTTAGTAATGTTTCATTTGAGAGTTAAATAAAAACAACCAGCCTGTATTCATTTCTCAGTTTTGTTTTGTAATGTTTAGCAGATTTATTCGATATGGCGGTGCAAAAACTTTTGCTTCATTTCTCATTCCAGAGTAATTACTATTATATATTTTATTATATGTTAAATAGATTTTGATATATATAATATATACAACTGGACTCGATGGGTAACCTTTATCCGATATACTGCTGATTAAGGTATAAAATCTAAATTAAATAAATGGTGTCGTAAAATTCTAATATGACTGTATATACTTTATCTATAAGATAAGATATCCTTAGAAATAAACTCTTGTTTCAAGCATTTTTAGTTAATATTATAATTATATATATATTAAATTTATATATATATATATATATTATATATTATATATAATATATATAGTATTATAGTTTATATATATATATATATATAATTACTAAACTTATGTATTTATTTTCAACACTTTTATTTATATCATATATATTTATATTATTATGAGAAAATATATATATTAAACATTAATATATTTATATTTTATATTATTATAAATATTGATTATAACTTATATACAATTCGAGCTTGTATTATTATGCCTCTTATTGTCTTTATTGCCACACGTCAGACTTTTGGTTCTTCAGATACGCTACCTCATTAATAAGCTCCATTTATATGTAAGCAGTCTTAATATCTATTGAAGCACATGGTATATTATAGTTTTTTTGCCAAGTTAGTCGCTGACAGTATTATTCATCTTGAGAACTTATGAGAAAGTGTATGTGCCACTACCTAGTATTGCGTTAGTATTTATCTCATGTCATCTTTTTATTTTATTTATAGGTGATATTACGTTTTATAATAAGGTTATATATATATATATAATAGTATATAGTATACATGCTAACTCTCCTTATTTGAATTTAGTGATATATCTCAGATAATCTCCATCTTCGCTTATCTCGCCCTGTTGTTTATTTTATAATAATATATTTCCTCAGTATTTTTTAAAAATCCCTGCTCTCTAATACTATTAACTCTCCTGTATCGAAGTTTTTATTGGGATGTGAGCAGTGCTAAGTTGAATTTTTTCTCGTGTAAATCTCACTCTCGACGGATAATATGCATGTGTTGAGATAGTGTGCCAGATATATAGTGATAAGTTTTTATAGTTTTTAACCTTACCTGATAGTACTATCATAAAGATGGAATGGCTTATATTATAGATGGTATATATTTCTAATGAGTAAGTTATAGAGCAGGATATTTAATATAATGTTTATAAGTATATTGTCCGTCGATATCTATAAGGTCATATAATTTTATATATAGGTTAGATATTAATTTACATCTCCGTATTACGTGTAAATAATACTCATTTAGTTATTCTCATGATCATATATAACGATATAAAATATATAAATATATAAACATACAGTAGGTTTTGGTTAGTGTACTCTATATATAGCCTCCATTCACATATTATTGTAGTGATATACTATACTATATATATATATATAATATATATACTATATATATATATATATTATATATATATATATAATATAATACTAATTATATATATATACTATACTATATACTTTTATAGTATATATAATATATATATAAATAATCTATATAAAAACACCGTTTGTAAAAAATACCAAATGCACTGTAGTACAAAGGATTTCTTTTAAATCAGTTAATATTTTTCAAAATGGAGTTCGTAGAAAGTATTAACGAATACATAACAACTAATTAAAATCACAGACACAGAATAAAAATAGGAGCCGAGCTTTCGTGATCTCCATATCGATTCACATTTTCACGTAGTCCTTGAAAATGTTGAATCGAGTATGGATCGCTGACAAGCCTCGCTTCCTCTTTCCTTTATCTGTTTCTTTAAGTTGGGATAAGTTAGGTAGTTAATAATATTTGTTACTTCCTCTCTCTCTCTCGAACAGAATACTCTCTGACAAGGTTATATTTCACTCAGATCAATATATATATAAATATACTATCTGTATATACCCGCTTGTAGTAATGGTATATATAAATACTAGTGAGTTATATATAGTATTTATATATATATATATATATATATATATATTATATATATATTATATATATAATATACGGTAAATATATTGGATGAAATTAGGAACCGACCGGGGCCCCGGCCCCGGTCCCCGGCCCCGGCCAACCCCGGCCATTTTTAGCGACCCGGCCCCGGCCCCGGCTAGGCTAAAAAAATCTAGGAAAAAAAAAACCTGGGTTCAACCGGGGTTAACGGTAAATTTACACTAAATAATAGAGGGTTATAAATCAAACCAAAATTAAAAAAAAACTATATTTTTTATTACTATTACTTCCTTTGAGTATGAAGTAAAGCCACACCTATAAAGTATTCGTCCCAGGTGATATAATCCTCTCTTTTGCTCATTATCTTTTTTGATTTCAAATTAAACTCAAACCTTGAAGCCAGCTATTACTCCTCGACTTTTTTAACATAAAAATATTTTTCGAAATTTTATATATACGATCGAATACTCGGAAAAGGAAATAAATATAATTGTTTAAAATATTAATGTATTATTACATATCGAAAGAAAACACCCTCAATTATTAATATTTGCACTACTGTCTTTCCAAATTAGCTTTTTATTGAATTTAATATATAATATATAATATATATATATTATTATATATATATATATAATATATATATATTTACTATAATATATACTATATATATATATATATATATATATATATATATATATAATATTTATAATATAGTATATACATATATATATATATATATATATATTATATATATATATATATATATATATATATATATAGTAATAATATATATATATATATATATATTATATATATATATATATATAAGTATATATACTACTATATTATACTATATAATATATTATATATTTGTAGGACTATATTATATATATATATATATATATATTTATATATATATACCTTTTAGAGAGAGGCCCTTGGATTCTTTTTTCAGTGTTGTGCTTTACTGTCACTTCATTTTATACTAAATGTACACAAATATAAAACATTGTAAAGACACTTTTTTTTAATGAAATAAATTTTAAAAAGGAAAGCTTAATTTTCGTCCCGACACGTGCGAGACCTCTTCAGGCTAATGGACTGGATTTCTTTCTTGATCTTCATCTTGTCAGTGTGGTTTCAGTTTGGTCTGCTATTTCTTCATGGTGTGTTGAAATTTTTTGTGTTTCGAGATATTCCTTTGGTATAAAATCTGATCTTAAGCTTCTACCGGGATGCTTGATTTGTAGTTGTTACTATATGAGAAATGAGCTAAAAAGGATTCCATGATGTGCGATGGTTTGGACTTGGTGATTATATAGTATATTTCTGTATTCATCATTTATATTAATTTGTTGATATGATTAGTTGTACGCCGTGTACTGACTTAATGACTTTGTTAAAGCTTAGATTTATGCTGTCTTTTGTAGTATAGGTCATTCATGATATGCTGATTATTTTTTCTTCTTTCAAATCTATAGTTCCACCTATATATGTTTTATTTTTACGTTTTTATTAGATGTAGATATATATTTACAGCTTATGGGAGTTTTACTTTTCGTTTTGGGTCGGAGTCGTTTACTGATGAAATATGTTTTTATAAGAGATGAATGTTTACATTTGTATGGAATGCAGTGTGTGATTTTTTGGTAATGTTGATTTTAAGAATATAATGGTATATTATAGGAATTGTTATAACGGAGCTGTGAGCTATTTTTCTTGGGATAACAGGTGCTATAGTAACCTGTTTTTTTGCTTTGTTAAAGCTTTTGTGATGAAACTCAGGATCAGTTGAGGTGGATTGAAAGTTCTCTAGGATGTATTAGTATTCTTGTGTTTAGAAGGGGGGGAGTAGTTCAGGAGTTATACGAAAAGCACGGATGTAATGAAGCATGACAAGTAAACAGCAGAAACTAATTTTGTGTTTTTGGGAATGATATTAGATAAGATAGCCAATGTATATAGTTGGTGTGTGACAAATGTTGGTTTTCGGTTGTTTGAGATATCTACCTGTATATATATATGCACGCTCGCATTGTATAATTCATGCTCGATTATATATAAGTATCGAGGTAAAGTGCGCCAATATGTTTGTTGAGAAGGTAGTCACATTATCTATCAGGAATATATGGAACATCGCAAGGCATTGATTCGCAGTTGATTCTAGTTTTTTGTAGGACATCATTCAGGGTTCGTGTGTTGTGTATGGGAGGGAGACAAGAAAATATCAATCATAAACATGATTCTATAGATCCATAACCTCTTTGTTTAAGTGAAGGGTGGGCTATAAAAATGTATGATAGAAATTCTTAGTTCAGTGTGACTCATAGTTACTGGACTTATAGAGGATTTACAGATAGGGGATCCATATCCAGGCCGAAAGTTTGATATTGTATATATTTGCTCCCTATTACAAATGTAAGAAGTTTATGTAGATGTGTAATTTCTTTTGTATAAATGTTGTTGGCATTATATGTTTATCTTAACGCTATTAATACGTCTTTCTCATTTTATAACATAAATATAATATCTTTCATTTTAATGGCAAATATTTTACAACAAACTTATCGGCAGTGTATTCTGAGTATAGGTGATCTCACCCCAACCTGTGATGCTCCACATACTCTTATATAACAGTATATCACTATGAGATTATCACACTATACGAAAGTTTTATCTATTATCTATTTATACCTCACACTTTCATATATACTTATAACAATAGGTTATTGGAATTTAGTGATGATATCATTTTTTATCTCCATCCCTCACTACACACAACCCTAATGTGTATAGCACCTTAAACTTATATTTTACTCCTCTATTTCTTTCACTATCTAGAGAGCTTCAAGTATACGATAGTGAAATGTGCCTTCCTACTCAACACTCGTGAATCCTTTCCTCGAGCACTTAATACAGTGGACTTTACTAAGCCTTACCATAACTCAAACATTACTTAGCTAATTTTCCATTGCATTTATATATATTAGCAAGAAAACCAACATTCGCAAGGCGCCAGAATATATACATTGGCTACCTCTTAGATCAATTCCACAAAAGCGAGAATCTGCTTTTATTCTGTCATCTCTATTTCTCCGTCGTTTTCGTTATCTACTACTCTCCCCTCTGTCTAGACTAAGAATACGTGAAATTTACATCACTAATACTTTCAAATGCTCACTTTAACTAATCTCCTGGTTTTTCAATCAATCAAAGCAGTTTACAGACAAAAAAAGAGATTTTGTTACTATTTAGCACATTTTCTCACCACGAAAAAAATAGCAACACCTCCTTTTATACCAAAGTGTCCTTAACATTAACCATTATATTCGTTAAAACATATATTACCAATAAATATTACCTTCTCATTTCATTAATACATCTCATATGTGAAAAAACATATATCCACGCCGAAAGACAGAAAAAGGAAATATTCCCCCAAAAGCCCGAACTTAAATATATCACAGTCCCCTGCGCCCAATACTTCAAGTATAAAACATAATATATTGTTGCAACCACACTAGAATTTGCACAAGTGAAGAAAACACTCAAACAGTTAAGGATGACGCTGCTACAAGACAGCATAAATTCGCTTATTTAGACTAAGTCATTAGGCGTATCACAGGCCACTCTATCAATATGAACAATATAAAGATGATCATGGGTTCACCCCTCTCTCCAACTCTCGCAAATATATACATAGGAAATCCTGTGTGGCATTTATCAATTAGTTAACTAAATCTACAATAAGCATCCTCGAGTGAAGTTAGATAGATTATTATACAAATCTTAATGTATAAATATTCATGATAAACATCAATAAAATATATTCAACTAAATACACCAATGTAAGAATATAATACTAAAGTCTAAACTGATAACACACTTTAGATATTGATTTGAAGATCAGATAGAATAATATATCAGTCCCTTAGCTATGTTATATATATATATATAGTAATGAATTAGGTATTCGTACGTGTCGTGGTTGATAACGAAAATTAGATATACTTTCCTTATAAAATTATATTTCAATTATATAAAAATAAGAAGATTGTATCATAATGAGTGTTAGCTCGAATGTATTGGATACATATATAGTAATACAATTGAAGTGACACTCGGTGAAGAGCCTCAGATACTAAAAAAGAATCAAGGGGCTTCCTTCTCTAAGGTAAATTATATATCACTTACGCACAAATAGTTAGTTACTATTAACTTTCTTATTAGTTTATTCTAATATAGGTAATAATCTTTATCAAATAACCTATTTATATATAAACTTTGTATATATATATATATTACTACGGGTATATATATATATATATAATATATATATATATATATCAGTATATAGACGGAATTGAAAAATTCTACTTATAAGGTAACCATAAAGCTATCAATTAGTATAAATTAATATACATAAAAGGTTTATCCACTAGTTATGACATTACCAGAAAGGCATTATCTGATTGTGAGTAATAATCCATGGATTATTCTATTTTTTTAAAAAATGTGCTTTCAGAATTTTTATATTTAATATGCAAAAAATATGATATCTTTCGCTTATATTAAGCTAAAATTTAATGTTATAACAAGAGTCGATATTTTAGCTTCAATTTCAATCCTAATTTTAAGACTTTACCATTGGTGGATTTTGGTGTTTAGAACAATTACATTTCTCTTTAATTTTAAAGCTAACCCCTATACGTCCTCCAGGCTGCACCGCGGGCACTCCCGGACTAAATTAGTCAGCAAACCCCGGGCCCCGGCCCGCCCCTGGCAAAATTTCCCGCCGTCAGGCGTTCTATAAACCATAACTGCAAAAAGCCTTATATATATATATATATCATATATATAATATATATTATAAATAATATAATTTCTTCTGATACTATTATTTATTATATATTATATATACTATTGGCAGTATCTTACATATAGCAATTTAACGGAAAATAATATTCATCAACTCGTTTGAATATTAAATGTGAAATATATTTTGGGCAATTTCACTCTTTTGGCTTTTCAAATTTTCTTACATTTTAAATACTAAATGAGCAATAATTTAAATAAATAATAGCAAAATCATTAATAATAGTCTTTTCCCAAAATTATAAATAAACTTCTGGATCTCATAATTGCGAAATTATGGCCTTCAGGCAAAGATATAACTTGGACACCACGCCCCTCCTAAAGAAGACAAAGTGACGTGTCATCTTTCGTCTTGAAAAGGAAACGTCATGGATATCTTCGCCTGAAAAGAGTACAAGTCTTTCCTCGGTATTTGTTTTTTTTCTTCTTTTTGTTTTCTGCCATCGCTTTCACCCACGCTGAAGGAGTTTCCCATTTCTTCGGTCTTCGGGATTGTTCCTCTTTCTGATTTCCGTTTCGCTCTTTCATCTCGACTTTCAGACATTTGCTAAGTGGAATTATATCTCAAAAGATTTGAGATCAATAATATACTCTTTGTCTTCTTACGAATAGGTTTGGAGTTTATTCATACTTCCATTAAGTTTACTATTTCATCTCCAATATACCACTATATTATTATCGCCCATTATCCTCTATGCT
>JABUQX010113079.1:12500-27500 GCA_015478945.1 Trachelipus rathkii | reverse complement strand
GTTTGTTTTGTTATGTTACCGAGAGCGGACCTCACCAACAAAGGGCATATGCCGTCCCTCCAGGCAGACAAAAAACTGCCCTTCAGGCTACCACGAGCTCAAGGCAAGTGAACCCACCTGCACGAGAGCCCGTGATACTCTCCAACAGTCCAGCTGCAGTTTGCATGGAATCAATTGAAGTTATTGGTTCGTGTTATTTGCCCCAGTTTATCACATAAATAATTAATAATAATATTAATCGATACACTTTTGTAGTTTATTATAGGTTATGTATAGTGTTTGGATATTTGACTAGTACTTTTGCTAAGAGTTACTTAAAAAATTATTGATTATTTATTCCTCCTTTTGGTAATTGTACAGGAATTTTTTTTTTTTTTTTTTTTTTTTTTTTTTTTTTTTTTTTTTTCGTTCCTTATTAATTTTTATATATCCCTGGCCTAGGCTAAGCTAGATATAAGCTTGTTCAAACTTTTAACTTGTTTTAAAGATATTAGTTTATTTCTTTTAGGCTTTAGCAATACTTAAACTAGTTGTTAAATATTTTAACTTGTTTTAAAGATATTAGTTTATTTCTTTTTAGGCTTTAACAATATTTAAACTGTAGTTGGTAAATTGTAGGTACAAGGTAGTAAAGTTGATAATAATTTAAAGTTTGTATGCTCTGTGTGATAACTGTGGGACTGTGAGAGGTGAATATGTGAATAACTGCCCTGCTTGTGTTGTGAATGCAGAGAATGTGTTGCTAAGGAAGAAGATTGCAAGATTGAGTGAAGATATGAATGAATTGAAAGAAGTTGTATTTGAGTTGAGAAAGAGTAAGTGTCTATAAAAGTTAAGTAGGGATGCGAGCGAGGAGCGCGGGTATAGGGTAGACAGGAATAGTGATTCCCTAGGCAGGAAGATGAGGGAAAAGGATAAAGTAGTTGAAAATAGGTCTGCAGCTAAATATAGAGTTGTAGGAAGCTAGAAATAAAAGTTTAAAAAGATGAGGATCTCTAAAGTCAATCAGCCTGTGACTTGCAGTAACAGGTTCGACTGTCTTCCAGATGTGGAGGGATCAGATTGTTCCAATAGTAATGTTTTATTTTCTATTTGTAATACTGATAAATTGCTAATTGGAGATTCTATGATACGATACCTAGATGGACTTTATCAAGTAAGAATAAAGAACGATTGAGAGTATGTTATCCAGAGTGAGTGATATCGTGGATAGGATAGAGAGAGAGATTATTCTACAAATGATGATTCAGATGTTGTGCATGTGGTACAAATGATATAGGACATAGAAGGCCAGAGAAATTAATAGCAGATTATAGAGGTGATTCAGAAGATGTAAGCTAGTGAAGAAGGTGGCATGATTTGGATTTTTGCCTTAGGTTAGGATGCAGGTCAGGAATGCGGAAGTAGGCTATAGCCGTCTAAATGAAGAATAGGAATTTATGTTTTTTCAGAAAATATTAGGTTCTTGGATTTGTGGAGAGAATTGTTGATAAAGATCTTTTTGCCGCAGATGGAGTTCACTTGAGTCGTAAAGATAGTTGGCTTTTCAGCACCAGTTGGAAGATTGTTTTAGCAAAAACTAGGTAAAAGTTCGGGGTGATGCCGGCTAAAATCTGGATAGGATAATAGCAATGTAACGGAAATAGTGGCGATATAAATAAAACTTAGTAGTTACAGGCTCAAATAAGGATGATAGATAAAAATAGCAGCATTTCGAAAATAAAATGCTCATAGCACTTTAGAAATAAAAAGATGAGCTTGATTCAGTATACCATAAATTGAGAATATAAAGATAAGCCATAACTGAAGTAATGGTGAATAAAGAATTATATGGAGACTCCGTTCAGGAATATGAAATAGATGAATATTCACTGATTTAAATTAGTGTGGATTAAAGAATGAGGTGGGGGTGTTGCATCTTTGCATTAAAAAGCTATATTTAAGCTTGTTTGCATGACTGACTTTAAATTACTAATATGATATTGAACGTATTGGTAGATAATACCTTATGTCAATAAACAGTATAGAATACGGGGCATTTTATAGACCTCCTGGCCCGAGTCCAGAATTAGACTCAGAAATTGTAAAGAATTGAGACAGCATCTGCACGTAAAGAAAAAGTTATTAGTACATAATGGGTGATTTAATTTCCTGCATAAATGGGATTACCGTTGTCTACATACAGACCATGTAGGTTCATTGATTTATAAATTAGCTATACTAACTACGATTTTGAGCCAGATGGTCCGATGAACCACAAGACAGGATGCACACTATTAGACTTAATATTAACTAACAATTGTAAAGTATGGTGCGGTGAGGTTAGAGTTGAGGAGAATTTAGGACTTCGTGACCATAATATAATTAGATTTAATATGAAATGTGCATATCTGGCCCAAATTGCAAGTTAACAAGTTTAGGATCTTAGATTTCCGAAATGGTGATTTTACCAAATTTCGAGACATGCTTAGTATAATTGACTGGGATAAAGAGTTTAAAGACCAAAACTGTTTTATCATGTGGAACATTTTAAGCAAATTTTAATGAATATTCAGTCAGTATGTTTTAAAGATAAACCCATTGGGGTGGCGAAGAGAAAACCTGTTTGGTGGAATAGAGAGATAAAAGATAAAATTAATGAAAAGCCTAGATGTTTTAAATTATTCAAGGGTAGTAATAGGAAGATGATTTAGAAAATTATAGGAAAAATAGAAACACTTAACCAGTCAATAAGAAGGCAAAGAGAGGCAGAAATTTAATTTAGCAAGGAATAGTATAAGAACCCGAATAAGTTTTTTTAGCTTTTATAAATTAAAGTTAGAATAGGACAATTGTCCAATTTAAATTGATGAAAATTTAGTGAGTTCAATAATGGTTGTCAAACATTTCAGATGCTTATTTTGCTCAGTTTATCAGAGGAGAAGATTAGATATAGTTTGAGACTTAATAGTTCTTTTATGCATGTAACAAATAGGACTTACAGAATTTGAATTTGAATGTTAAGTATTAACGTTTATTAAACCATATTGATCCAGGTAAAGCTGCAGGCCTGATGCGATATATGGTAGAATTCTGAAAAGCGGTTAGTTCAGCATTGCAAAGGCACTAGTATTTGATTTATTAAGCGATCTATACACATTTGGTGAAGGTACAGAATGACTGGAAAACAGCATATGTTATGCCATTTATAGCAAGTAGAAGGAAATTTTGGAAATTATAGAGCAGTTGTACTTAACAATCTCTGTTTAAAGGTTCTGAAAAGTTACTGAAAGTCATATAGAGAAATATTCAAAAGATAACAACGGTATTTTGACTCCCAGCACGGTTTCAGAAAGGAAGGTCATGTCAGACAAACCTCTTTAGAATTTATGGAATACATTATGACTGCATTGAACCAAGGCGAGATCCAGTTGAGAAGTATATGTATATTTAGACTTTTAGTAAAGCTTTATAAGGCTTTCCCCCACATAAGGCTATGAAAAAGTTATTGCAATGTGGTACTTAGGTGGTAGTAGGTACATGGATTGGAGTTAAAGATGTTGGAAAATAGAAACAGTGTGTATCACTAAATGGATAGTAGAAGTGGTTGTCCAACAGGTATCAGTGCTGGGGCACTGTTGTTCTCATATATATAAATGATTTAGACCAGACGGACTTAAATGGCAAGGTTTCTTAAGTTGCCAGATGATACTAAGTGGCACCTCGTTAGGAATATGAAGGATGCATAAAGATTCAAAATGATCTTGATAAACTTCTTGGGTGAGATAAATGCCAAATGAATTTCAATAGCAAAAAGTGTAAGGTTCTTCGCCTAGGTTACTCAAATAAAAGTTTGAACTAACGATATGAATGGGGATTGCGCTTGAGTCTTGTGTGAATAAATTTAGTGTGATTATAAGCGATAATTTGAATAAGTCTAATCAGATGTGTGGAGCTAGAAATAAAAGCTAATAAGTGCTGGGCATCATAAATCGCCAATGTTAGTTTACAAGAGCAAGGCAAGTAATAAGTAAACTGTATAATAGCTATGTTAGGCCAGTAATAGAGTATTGTGCACAAGTTTGGGCCCCTTATTTAAAGAAAGACTTAGATATGCTAGAGAGAGTGCAACGTAGAGCACAAGGATGTTTCTGGCTTTGAGGATAAGAGCTATGGGAGAGGCTGAAGAGTAGGAATGTTTCTGTTGAAAGCCATTTCTCAGAGGACGATTGATTACAAGTCTACAAAAATCCTTACAATCTATTGATAATACAGAGACCAATAAATTTTTCATATTAGAAAATGGACAGGTGACCAGGGGGCATAATAAGAAAATTAAAAAGAAAGCATGCCATCTTGCTATAAGAAAGCATGCATTAAGAACATAAGAACACAAGAAATATAGGGACAGTAAGAAGCCACATGGGCCTATTGAGACTGTCCCAGTCACCACTAACAACATGCTCTCCTGCAATCCACAAGGCACCTAGCTTGCAAATTTCTGTAACAAATCCACATTGCCTTAGTCAAACAAAAAATGATAACATGTGCGAAAGCCCATGCATTAATAACTAAGTTATGTCACACATGCCATCTAACAACTTAATAACTACTATAACTAAAAAACCAGCCAATTTTGGGCTTGTCTAAATATATACTATGTGATCCAAGCCGCATCCAACTATCACCTATCCAACCCTTTCTTAAATGTTGCAATTGAGTCACACTCAACAACCTCCTGTGGCAAATCATTCTTAATTTTCCATTCTTAATTTTCTTGTTATGCCCTGGTCTCCTTGCTCTACTATGAAGAATTTCTTGGTCTCCGTATTATCAATAATGTAAAAATTTTGTAGCTTGTATCATGTCCCTCTGAAATCCCTTTCTAGAAACATCTAACTCCTTCAGCCTCTTCTCGTAGCTCTTACCCTCAAACCAGAAATCATTCTTGTTGCTCTATGTTGCACACTTTATCTAGCATATCTAAGTCTTTCTTTAAGTTAAGGCCCAAACTTGTGCACAATACTCTATTATTGGCCTAACATAGCTATTATTAGTTACTTATTACTTCCTTGCTCTTGTAAAACAACATTGCGATTTATTATGCCCAGCATTCTTATTAGCTTTATTTCTAGCTTCAAACAGATTAGCTACTTTCAAATTACTGATTATAATCACACCTAAATCTTTTTCCTGGTCCAAAGACTCAAGCCAATCCCAATTCATATCATAGTTAAACTTTATATGAGTACCTAGGTGAAAAACTTAACACCTTTTTTACTATAAATTTCAAATTTGCCACTTATCTGCCCACCAAGAAGTTTATCAAATCATTTTGAATCTTAATATATCCATCATTATTTTGTCCACCCAATTTAGATTCATCAGCAAACTTAGAAACATTGCATTAAGTCCCTGGTCTAATTCATTATATATATGAGAAACACCAGTGCCCAGCACTGAACCTGTGGACACCACTCTTCACTATTCCCATTGATGACTTATTGCCATTTAGTTGTACAACGTTTTTCTAATCCACAACCACTCTTTAATCCAACTATGATTACCATCACCATATACCACATTCAAATTCTTCTCATCGCCTTATGTGGGAACCTATCAAAAAGCTCTGGTAAAGTCTAAATTATTATAAATATCAAACTGGAAATCTCCTCGGTCAATGCAGTCAGTAAGTATTCCATAAATTCTAAAAGGTTTGTCTGACATGCTGACCCCTTCTGAAACCGTGCTGGGAGTTACCTACAATACCTTGTTATCTTCTAATATTTCTCTATATGACCTTTTCAGTAACTTTTCCAGAACCTTTACACCAGAGATGTTAGTCTAACTGGCCTATAATTACCCAAATCTTCCTTCTACCTTTCTTATAAATAGGCACAATTGCCGTTTATCCAGTCATCTAGTACCTCAGCAAATGTTATAGATCGCTTAAATCAAATACAGTGCCTTGCAATGCTCGTACTACCCTCTTTCAGAATTCTACCATGTTATACCATCAGCCTGCAGCTTACTTGGATCAATATGGTATAGTAAACGTTTAATATTTTACATCAAATTCAAATTATGTAAGTCTATTTGTTACATGCATACAGGAACTATTAGTCTCAAACTATTATCTATTCTTTCCTCAGTAAACACTGAAGCAAAAAAGCATTGAAAAGTTGCACCAACTCCTTATCTGAACTAACTAAATTTTCATCAATTTTAATAGGACCTATTGTCTATCTTACTTTTAAATTTATAAAGCTAAAAACTTTTCAGTCCTTTTACTATTCATTGCTAAATAAAATTTCTGCCTTCTCTCTTTGCCTTTCTTATTGACTGGTTAAGTTCGTTTCTATTTTTCCTATAATTTCCTAAATCATCTTCCCTCTTTAACTTACCTTGAATATTTTAAAAACATCTAAGCTTTTCTGATTTATTCTGATCTATCTATTTCACAAACAGGTTTCTCTTCGCACCCTAATGGGTTTAGTTTTAAAACATACTGACTGAATATTCATTAAAACTTGCTTAAAATTTCCACATGATAAAACAGTTTGGTCCTTTAAACTCTTTATCTCAGTCAGTTATAATTTATCTAGCATGTCTCTAATTTGGTTAATCGCCATCTGAATCTAAGGATTTTGTCTTATTAGCTTGCAATTTGCCGGCCAATACACATTGCATATTAATCTAATATATATTATGGTCACTATCCTAAATTCTCCTCCAAGCTCTAATTTATTCACCATACTTTACATCAATAAGTTAATATTAAGTCTAATAGTGCATTGTGTCTTGTGGGTTCAGACCATCTGGCTCAAAAAAAGTTATTAGTTATACCATTTATAAATACTGAACTACTTTGCCTCATTAGACAAGGAATCCCATTGATTGCCAGGAAAAATCACCCCTTATGACTATACCTTTTTCTTTACCGTGGCATGCTCTCCATTTCTTTCACAATTTCCGCATCTAATTCTTGCTTGGCCAGGAGTCTAAAAATGGCCCCATTCTATATGATTTATTGAACATAAGGAAATCTACCCATACCGATTCAATATCATTATTAGTTTTAAAGTCAGTCATTAATAAAGATTGAATATTGCTTTTAATACAAAAGCCCCACACCCCCACCTTTCTTTCCTCTACGCTGGTAAAAATAAAGTGAATATCCGTCTAATTCATAATCCTGGAAAGAGTCTCCATTAATTCTTCATTAACCTATGCCTCAGTTATGCAAATAATTTCAAATTCTCCTTTATGGTATAACTATCAGCTCATCTTTTTTATTTCTAGGCTATGAGCATTTGTGTTAAAACATTTGTACTCGAATTGCTGTTATTTTTATTGCTAAATCATTATTGAAACCTGTAATAACACTAGTTTTATTTATATCACCACTTTTACAGTTTATCTATGATCCAGATTTAGCCCATCACCCCCACTTTACCTAGTTTTTTGCTAAACAAGTCTCCAAATTGCTGAAAAGCCCAACACCTTACGACTCAAGGAACTCCATCTGCCGCAAAAAAGATCTTTATCCAGAAATTCTCTCCACAAATCCAAAAACTAATTTTTCTTGAAAAAAATTAATTTCCATAACCGTTCATTTAACCCACTTTAAGCCCTTACTCCCATTCCTGAACCTGCCACCTAAACCTATGGGTAAAATCCGAAATATGCAACTTTCTTCACTAGCTTCTCTTCTGAATCAATCCTCTATAATCTGCTATTTAATTCTTCTGACCTTCTAGTCCTATATTCATTTGTACATGCACAATCACATTTGAATCCACATTTGTAGAATCAATCTCTCTATCTATCCTACCCACGATACTCTCTTGCACCTGGATAACATACTCTCAATGGTTTCTTTTTATTCTTAGTTGAAAAGTCCTATCTAGGTATCGTATCTTAGAGTCTCCAATTAGCAATGTTATCCGTCTTCCCTTTAGAAAACTCAACTTTACATGCCCTCTTAGATCCTCCCATCTGGAGACTGTCGAACCTGTTTTACTGCAGGTTAAGGCTGACTGACGTTCGATCCTCATCTTTAAATATTATTCTAGTTCCTACAACTCTATATTTATCTGCAGACCCATTTTCAACTACTTTACCTTTTCGCCCTCATATTCTGCCTAGTGAATCCCTATTTCCTGTCTACCCTTTATCCCCTCCTCTCGCCTCGACATCCCTACTAACTTTTCTCCTAACACTTCCCTCCCTCAACTCATATACTTTTTCTTTCAATTCATTCATATTTTCACTCAGTCTTGCAATTCTCCTTCCTTAGAAACACATTCTCTGCATCACAACACAAGCAGGGCAGCTATTCACATATTCACCTTCTCACAGTCCCACAGTTATCACAAAGAGCATACATAATTTAAATTATTATAATTTGAATACTTTTACCTTCAATTTACCAACTAGTTTAAGTATCGCTAAAGCCTAAAATAAACTAATGTCTTTACAAACAAGTTAAAAATTTGAACAAGCTTATATCAAGCTTAGCCTAGGCCAGGGATATGATATATTTTAACGTTTATTTTTTTTTTTTTTTTTTTTTTTTTTTTTTTTAGGTAGCCTACAGTATGTCTAACTTGTACAAATTTTTTTTACAACTACAGTTTTACTACATATCACTAAGCCTAGAAAAAGAAATTAGTATCTTAAACAGCTTATAGCCTAGCCTACTAAGTCTATATCAAAATATAATAGGCTTAGCTATGCTCTTGGTAAACTTAATCAATTTAATTATCATGAAGTTTTCACATGGTAAATTTTTAGTAAGCTACAGAAAACTATTATAATTTCAATAAACCTGCAAACACCAGTATCAGGAAATACTCTTTACTACTCTAGCTAGGATTTACCATCACACGACTGAGTCATGCACATTTTAAATTAATTTGGAAGTGTTTTTTTTTTGTGTCAAGTGGGTTTTTATTTTGATTCAACTCCGGGGGAGATTAGATTAGATTAGATTAGTTATTTGTGGTCTCTATTGAGGCCCCTAGTCACTGCGACCCACTTGGATCTTTTGTGACACACGCCCTTGTCTATTAAAACTCCTGGTTCATCCCGATTTTCCGCAGGAATTTCAGGACTCTTCCAGGAGACGAAGTTTTAATATCGGAAGGCTTCAGTACATCCCTCTGCCAATACCAGTATCTTTGCCAGCTTAAAGCTTCGCAATTACATAGAATGTGTTCCGCCGTTTCTACTGCTTCGCGGCAGTAGCGGCATGTATCACATTCAACTTTTCCCATTTTCTTGAGGTGATATCTGACTGGCCCATGTCCAGTCAGAATTCCAATCAGAATTCGAAGATCAGATCTACTCAGAGCAAGCACTTCTTTTGCCTTTCTCGGAGAAGGATCAATCAGATCTTTTGCCATGTCTGAGACCAGGGAATTTGCTTGTCCGTAATTGTCATAGCTCTGTGTTCCCATTGTTTCAGAAATTCTTTAATGTGGGCCTTAAAAAGTCCACAGAAGGGTTCCGGACCACAGTAGGCGCTTCTGGCTCCTTCCTTGCGAGGCGATCAGCCTCTCATTGCTTGTACAACCTTGTAGCCCGGCACCACATTCAGATTAACTCTGTTGTGTTGAGCCCAGTGCTAGTAGGTACAAGTTGACATCCAACCAGTTTAGCAGTCATACATGCGGAGCTTCAGAAGCCACCGATAGCCGCTGACTATCAGTTGCTCACAGAGATCTTTGCTCGCATCCCTTTCTATGGTTTATCTGGCACAAGCCATATAGCGTAAGTCTCGCTTGAAAGATGGTGGAAAAGCACCAGCGGCTATACTGCGCCTTGCAACTGGTCAACCAGATTCCGCGCCAGTCCCACATCTAATTCTATCCATCATGAAACGGTAATGGTTCTCCTGATTCAAGGTTTAGGGACTCCGTTATCAGTTGAACGCATTTGTAAGAAGGATTTTATAACTTCTTTCAAAAGCTTTTTGTTTTCGGCATTAGGCCAGAGTAAAATGCCAATTTTGCATCTCTGTACATCTATCGAAATTCGAAGGTGTCGAAGTCCAGTTTTTAGTTTAATTTGACCAAGAATGGCCAGTCTGCTTGCACATGACAGCCTCCTTCATGTGCAAATATAGAGAAGGAGCCTAATCAGCTTTCATGTGCCGTTAGGGCATGTAATGCATTGCCCCTGTGATCGCTAGGCATTGCAAGCCTTTGCAATCTTTGCAGTTTATTTTGTGCAGATCCTTTGTTCAACTTCGGCCACCAAACAAGATGAGCATAGGTGATTATAGTCTGGACTTACAAGTTATGTATAACCATTGGTTCATTTAGGTTTCAAGTCCCCATTGTTTTGCAAGCATCTTTCGCATGTCATAGTGCCATACCGTAACCTTGTCACTACCTTTAAGAATGTGAGATTCACATTTATGTTTGATCTAGGATAGTACTCCCAGATATTTGACTTCAGTGAATGCGTTAATAGTTGAACATCACCAATCTTGGGAGCCATGTATCTTAGCTTCCTCTTCCTGGTGAAAGAGGCACTATACTCGTTTGCTTGATTGATGTTTTATTCCTTTCCAAGCACCAATTTTTAGGATATATTGATGCATGTTGCTGATTCATAAGACCTCTATGTGCTTCCTCTTAATAATAATTACAAAGGTATCATTGCCGCGTAACCTATGCACTCGAATCCCAGATCACTGAGTTGACGTGAGGAGACTAATCGACCACCATTGGCATAAAAAGGTGTGAAGTACCCCTACCTTGGGGCATTCCCTCCAGATTGCACGTGATCATCTCCCCTCCAGTTCAGCCGTAAAACGTCTTGTCCCACATTGCTTTAAATCCAATCACTTGAGGGTCCGACGCCTTGAGAGGCCGCATCCTCCTGGTCACATGCATGGTGCTATCAAACAGCCACCCGCCACATCCAAGAAGCAAACATAACCGCACCTCCTTTGATCTAGCGCTCTTCTATCTTGGATACCAGCTTTCTATGCGCCAACTGTTGAATCACCGACTGTAGGCCCATTGATTAGGATGGATTTTTTTTTTCTATCGAATTTTCCACCCTTATGTGGTAGTCTAGCACCTTTTCCATTGTTTTCAAAAAGAAATGATGTAAGACTTATAGGTCGATTGGACCTGGGGTCAGACGTGGATCGTCTCCCATCTTGGGGATAAAAACCACCTTTACTTTCCTCCACAGCTGGGGAATGTATCCACGGGCATAGCTTGCCAAAACACTCTCACAGCAGCGGAAGCAGACTCTCCATTCCCTGTTAAGCAAGCTGGGAAGTATGCATCCCTCCAGGAGATTATATGCGAAGAAATTTATTGCCCACTCTTACTCCTATCAGGGGAGAAGACTCTTCCAGACAGACTTTCCGTCCATCTATCAGGTCTCCTACCATCCCATATATCTACTTCCTCCCCGTCGTCAACTATTATATTGTGCGGGAAGTGAGTGTTTATAAGTTCTACTAAGGTTTCCCTGTGGTCCTTTGTATAGCTGCCATTCTTCTTTAAGGGAAGGCTCGGCCCGTTAGATTGGTCCTTTGAGATCACTTTATGTAGACGCGCAGTTTCAGATTGGCTCTCAATGCTTTCACATAGAGTCTTCCATGATTTTCTTTTGGATTTCCTAAGTTCCTTGGTTATAAGCGCAGTTGCAGTTTTGATGCTTCCCAATTTTTCTATCCGCTTAGCTTTATGAAGAGTTCCTGTTTGATCTTAGATGGTTAGCTCTTGATTCCACAAGGGGACGCTTCTAGTTATCCTTCTTTTTATCTCGAGAGGAACAACTATTTTGCATATGATTCTTGTATAATTGATTAGTTGCGTAGTGAGCGATACATTCTTAGGTCCTGACAACATACAACAGTTCCCATATCTCCATGTCTGGTTAAGGAGCTCTTATACAAGATCCAGTTTGTAGCTTAGTATTCTCGCTCCTCTCACTTTCTCTAAAGCTATGATTCGAACCTGATGTGTCTATGGTCGAATGAAGAATTACTTCATCAGACCACATACCAGTTCGAAGATCTGTAGCCTATTCATAATGCATTATACTAAGGTTAGGTCTAATACCTTCTTGTCTGTCGATGTGAATGAATGTAGCTTACTGCCCTCATTACACATCAATACATATTGGTTAAGAATCTAAAATACACTCCCTCTGTTTGTTGATTGTCCTTTGCTGCCCCACAGTGTGTGATGGGCATTTGCATCGCAACCCAAAATCAGTCTCCTGCAGGTCCGCTGACAGTATTGCACAAGCCTGTGAATTTCTTCCGGAGGTGCTTCATAGTCCCGCAAAAGTATGCCGAGGCAATTACTACCTCTTGCACACCCAGCGTGGTTCGCCGCCACCGATGTAGCTAGCCGATCCCATACGTATGAATCGGGCAATGCAACGCATCGACCACACGCCGCACGCGCCGGGCCACTAGTCCGCCGGTAGCGCTGCTTACCCATTCACTTGGTTATCCTTTGATTGTTCCTTCTCATCACCCATGGCTCCTGTATGAGAGCTATTTGCAGCCTCTCGCATACAAAGGTCCGGACGAGAGCATCAGTTGCTGCCTTTGCGTGGTGCAAGTTAATTTGAAGGCAGCTCAAGTTGTTTTGTTATCCATTATGCAGATTTGGATTTGGGGTTCTGACTTGAACCCCTTGCCAAGGCCGATTTTGTTTGGCCTTCTTTCCCACTCTCTGCAGTTTGATTTTTCTTCTTTGGCTGTGAACCAGAAGGTGTTACCTTTCCTTTAAGAGCCAAGGTTTTCCCCTTTCCCTTCGGAGTGTAGTCCTCAGGTGAGGCCGTTTCGCCAAGATGGGGAGAGCCTAACTCCCCCCCTCGGGATTCCCGCCTCATCTTCTGCGATCCAACAGTACCAAATCTATAGCTGAGCATATGGTTTCGTCCTTAAGCCTTAGTTCAGAGTGCTTGTCCAGAGAAAGACGAGTTGTGCACAGAATCGCCCCTTCTTCCTTTTCAAGCCCCGTCACTCCGCAGTGTTTAGAGCAACGGTTCTCGGTGGCCTTTACAAAGGTTGGATCTTGTCGTTCCATCCCTTGCACTATTCTGGAAAGAAGATCCAGTCAGTACTATGGGGTTGGTTGGTTCATCCCCTCCACATTCCTTAGATCTGCCCTCCCAAGTTTCAGCTGGTCCAACAACGACGTTTCAGCACTCTGCTGTGGCCTCATCGCGTCGCGAGATTGATTGCACCACCCTGGTTGCAGGATAGAGCCATGCAAACTTTGGCTGTGTGGTTGCCCGGCCAAAAAAAACTTAAAGGGGGGGTTTTTTTCCCCCCACAGGATGTTCATTTTAATTTTATATATAATATTATATATTATATATATAGTATATATATATATATATTATATATATATATACTATATAATATATATATATATAATATATATAATATATTATATATAATATAATATATATATATATATTTACAGTGGCGTAAATAACGCCCCGCAAGCCCCCCGTGTGAGGGGGCGCAGGAGCCAAGGCGCACGGCTGCAAGAGGATGTGAGCATTTTTCGATGAAAAACTCCATAATGAAGCTCTCTCTCTTCTCTTCTCTCTCTCTCTACTCTCTATATATATGTAATATAATATATATTATTAATATATATAATATATAATATATATTTAATATATATATATATATATATAGTATAGATAATTATACTATATATATTATATAATATTAGTATATATATAATATACACAAGTTTTGGTCAATCATATATTGATATTTTTTGTAATATTCATATTTGATTTGCAAAATGTTATGAGTGGGAAGTACATTTGACTGCAGACCAAAATCAAACGAAAGTGGCCAAATGCATAGTATGTGCATTGTGCAAATCGCAACCTTAACTTAGTCCTGAATGATCTGTAAGAGGAGATTACAGAAATGATGCTTTTTATGATGTGATATGAATTATGGTATTTTCAGTCAGAGTCTCCCAAGATGGCAAGCACTGAAAAATTATCTTCAGAAACCTGCAATGGTCAACAAAACTGTTAAAAGACTGTGGCCAACTAGATGGTCTTCGAGGTTCGATTACTTGTTGCAGTAAAGTTAATTTCATTTATATTTTGAACTGTTTATCAAAAAATCATCCTAACTAAACAAAGAGCTCTGAAGTAGTTGAGGCGACGCAGTAAGAAGACAAATGTCTACTTTCACTTCATTTTAATGCTTGTGTTTCAAAGCCAAATTTTGGAAAGTATTAACATCCCTTCATAAAACACTCTTTTAGAAATGGTGTAGTCACCAAACTAACTAGTTGGCGTGGAGAGTTTTACACTATGTGAAGCAGCCAGAAAATCTGCAGAATTAGCAAATTAGAGACTCATGACCTTCTAAACGCAAATTCAAGTGACCAAGTTCTTTGAGTTTTTAAAGATGTGACCTTCATTGATCCTTTGCACATATTTCAGAGTGAGTTTTTTTTTCAGAGCATTGATATTGCTAATGCCAGTGAATCGAAAGTACCAGCAGTATGAGAAGGTGAAAACAGATGATTTTGCTTTTTGCAGCCTACAAGCCCTTACAGAAACAACAGATAAAGATTCATGAGTCTGCTGACAATTTTACAAAAAATATGACAGACGACGTGACAAGTTCTTTAGTTACGCGAAATTGGCTGCATTTCAGGAATGTTGGGCAAGTGTGAAATACGAAAAAAAAATGACAAAAATACGACTTACAGCAGAATCAAATGATTGAAAATAATATGTTGTCCTGTAGTATTCCAGACGTGTGAACAGCTTTTATAATGTTTCTGACATTCCAGTAACTTCAATTCATCTTCTGAGAGAGTTTTTCAAATTAAAACTAATAAAAAGTTATTTGAGAAGTACCTTGACGACCGTGGTTAAGTGAATTGACTGTACTTAGCACAGAGTATGATCGGGCTCGCGCACTGGACTTGGGAGAAATTAGTGCGAACATTTTGTGATGCAAAAGGACGAAGGGGATTAATGATCATT
>JABUQX010113079.1:0-7500 GCA_015478945.1 Trachelipus rathkii | reverse complement strand
AAAATTTATACCTTTAACAAAACAATGTCTTACCCTATGTTGAGGGTTCTCTGTTCTTATCTTGTTCAACTTTTCCTACTTTTAGCTATTAATCCTTATTTTTCTGAGTATTTAAGGGGTCACATCCACGATAAAGCATTAATTGTTACACAATTTCACTTCTAATTTGTCTTTTAAGTCTTTTAAGTAGTCTTTTAAGTTTAACTGCACTATCACAATTCAATTTCACTATCTTCAAACAAGAAAAACCAGTATATTTTTGATACTATTCTTCAATTTCCAGTAGTTGACTTTATGGCAGAATCAATCATCTGTTGGGGGAAGAGAGAATAAAGAAGGCTAAAACCACCTCACTCCTCCCCACCCGTCAACACTAGATATTGATGCAACTTTATTCATTTTTAAGTATTTACGTTTTCACCACAAAACAACCCCCATGTACTATAATGCACCTTGCCAAAAACAAATTCCTCCCTTTCCTTGGAAACCTATAACTTTTATTATTCTCCATTTCATGGCATGACGTGAAAAATAAAACACAAAAACTCTTGACAAAAACCGAACCTCCTTGTGGTACTGCAAATGAAACAAAAACTTTTAATAAAGTATTTTCGCAAAGTACCTTTTACTTCAGTAGTCAAAATGAAAAAGGAAAACTTTCTTAGTTAACAAAGCGTCAATTGAGCTCCTCAGGGGGGACTCAATGAAATATGTCCCAAGCGTCTTACCTAACCTCTTCAAAACCAGTAAACGCCTCATCTAAGAGACAGGAAACCATGCATTTGCAGACAAAACCCCCATCTCGGGCCCTCACCATCTGACGGGATCTCGATCCCACCATGCTACGCATCAGTCGATCCTCATGGTTTGTTCTGTGTGTGAGCTTCTCCGGTGTTTTGATAAGGGCAGGGTTCGCGGCGCGAACGTCGCCTGACCGGCCTTTTCGCGGCCCCATCCCGCATATTCAACTCCCCGAGCTCATTCTGCTCCACATCTCAACCTATGGGGAGAAATTCGGCTCTGGAAGCCTTCAGCAAACCCCCGTGCATGATTCTTGGGTCTCGGTGCTCCCTATCATTCTGAACCTTATCGGGGAGTGAGTTCTTTGGTTCTCTGGGTCTCAACAATCCAACACGCAGCTCCCGTGGGCTTCAGCCATCACATCCCAAATCGATTGGTGAGTGATTCGGCCTAGGGGTCAGGATTCCCAAAGGATGGACCGAGTTCAGCTTCTACTACTGTGGCTGGAGCCCTGAATGGTCGGCATTGGATTCACCCCAAACAATATCCTCTCCCACTCTCACTCAGATACTAATCCATACCTTTCCGCGCCGGAGCCACCACCCGCTGAAGACGCGGCTGAAGGAACCTGTACGTCTACACTGTCACACACGGCAATCTATTCGGGGGTTCACGAGAGTTCGAACACCCCGCACCTTTGCAGTCTTTCTCATGATAATGACGGCACAACTCCCGGGTGAGATAACCCGCTCTCAGGACCCATGTCTCCCAGGGTTTAACATCTGCCAGGCAACTAATTTTGCTATTGGCCCGTGACCGGGCATTCGAAACCGTGAATTAACCGGATAGGATCTTCTTTTGTACCACCTGTACTTCAGGGTTCTAAGATCTCCTAATATATATGCATCGCCGGCTTGGAAATGCAGTATATATTCTGACATCTCCACCTCAGCATAAAAATCCTTCAACCGGGAGGGACTGTCACTCTCAAGTTGATATTACTGAACCAGAACGAGAATGGGGGTATCCCCCAGATGTCGCTTTCAATGGTTGGTTTATTCTCGCGCGATCTTCCAGGAGCGCGATAACCTGCCCACGATTTCGTGTTGTTCATCAAGTGAAATTCAGCTACCGTTACACCAGCGTTGAACTCGATCTGACTGGGCAATTGCGTTGCGGTTAGGCCTCCATGTTATTAACACAAAGTACCCATATGGGTGTTTAAGTGAGTCACTCCGCGTCTAGTTTTTCTGTAACCTATCCAATTTGGCTCCAGGATAAGGAATTTAAATACACAGGTAGCATTCGGATCAACTTTGGCCGTATAGGCTTTTCCAATTTTCCACCCACCAGTAATGCCGAAAACCAATACGTGTTGAAAGGGAATAAACCAGGGAATTAAATGGTGATTAGTAGAAATTATGAAGTTAAAAATTGGACGTATTAATTCCCCAAGATATTGGGGTTATACGATAGTATGAGATTGGGCTTCCCCGTTGATGGGTAAAAATTGTGAAAGGATTCAGGAAGTTGGGCCCCCCCCGGTACTGGTGTGCCGCCGCTGGTCAAAGATTAACCCTTTTTTTAATAAACCAAAAAAGGTTACAAACCCATCAAAATTTCCTAAACGGCTCAATGGCTCAAAATGTGTTTATTCTTACACGGTTATATACCCGATAAGTAATGTTATAACATGTTTAATATGACGGCTGTAATCTCATTTCTTATTGGTTTGCTGAAGAAGAAAAAAAGACTGTTGCCGGTTCAATGAGTCATTAACTTTTTCATATAATAGTATAGTATACTAGCAATCAACTGAACTTTTGCCTTATATATATAATATATAGGGATAGCCTATTATAGTAGTATATATATAATACGGTATACATAAGTCACTCAATGGTCAATAGTAGAGTCAATCATGATTTTTACTTCGAGTCAGGAATGGGGAAACCGCCCAAACCTTGCAAAAATATAAATAAAAGGTAAATCATAATTCTTATTAATGGGTTCACTATGCCCCCTCCCATGATAGTGAATCGTGCTTAGTAAAAAATGCCCTAACGAATTATACGTATCATTCGCCACCCGGGCCTATCGATTCCTATACTTTTACCCTAGTTAAATTTTATACAGATTATAAGAATAATTGTGAACATGCAGCCAAGGCGGATCATAATATAAAGAAAATTAACAATTTATTTTTAACGTAAAATTCCTATATATTTTGAGAGGATCGAAGTCTAACGTTAACGATTAAACTTTAACAATCAGTATAACTATTATTTCCTACACGCATAATACGCAATTTAAATGGATTTGTAACGCCAATCGTTAATTTTTTGTTTAGCGGATTAAGGAAGTAAACTTATTGATTAACTGTACTCAGCTTTGGTTAAGGTGTTAAAGAAATCCAACAGTAACCTTATTGGAATTGGACCTAAGTAGACTCTATTAGGTTACTACTATAATAGAGCGTCATTTATCCACTTCTATATCCTAAACAAGTCGAGGTATCCCAACTATGCAAAATACGAAGTTTTACTCTTCTTCTTTCGATATGTAAACATAAACTGAGTGTATATAATATTTATACTAAATATAGGGAAAATCGAGAATCGTTGTAATTTTCATATCTCGGAATTTATAATTTTATTTAAAAAACCTGTAATATTTAAGTTCGAGTAATTACAAAAAATCACTGGGATTCAGCATAAGAGAATAGATAAAAATAAGATTCATCTATACATCTTTGCGAGAAAATTCTTAAGCACTGTGTCACCGTTTAGAGTACAATTTGTTTAATATAACATAACATTGTGGTCAATGCTAGAAAATACAAAATAAAAGCCCAAAATAGAGTGAGATATCAATTCTATAAGCTAATAAGCTATCAAATATACTAGTTCGAAAGTAATCGCTATAGTCCGTATGGCGTTGTATATACATATATAACTATATAATATATATATATCTATACTAAACTCATACTGTATAAGTATATATATATCACAGTATATATATATATATAGATTATATATATATATATTATATATATATAATGAGTAATCAAACTCCATTTACTATAGTTAAATTCTATATAATAGGAAGCTTACTTAATGTTATTATATATATGGCAAGGCCCCTATTCTACTCATCCTAATGGTAATATAAGTATTTCATATCGCAGACCTGGCTATATGGAATAACCATCTATGTGATGGCGGTGACGCCCAGTAAGTAAAAGTCAATGAGTAGTATATATGACTAAATATAAAGACTTCGTGATACAAGCCAGCTAACTGAGATGGTGGAGGTGATACGTAAATTATCTGTTCCCCCGTATAAGCTATTTGGTCCCCTTATGTCCATTGTGGCACAATGACTGGCCACCCACAAGAAAAGTAGAAAATTAATAAGAAAAGACGAAGCCGATGGCGGCCGTTAGTTCGGCGGACCTGCTCGGGGATCAGCTGCCCTTCCATGGATAGACGAGATCTACGCCCTTTAGATCAGTAGGTTGGGAAAAAATGTATTGGGTCTGCCCCTGTTTTGAAAAGAAGGTTAGGGGCCGCAATGCGGTGGAGGAGGAAGGAAAGTTGACCTACTTAAACACAATAAAACACAATACTTCTCAGCATCATGTCTTTAACATTATGTGATCTAATAAATAGTATTTATTATTAGATTATTATTATTATTGGTTTATGGGTGATTCTGATTTATTCATCCGATTATCCTCTTTATTGATCCTTTGTGAATTGGAGTCAATTGATTGTTGTGTTGTTAGTTGTTGTTGTTGTGGTAGTTGTTATTGCGGTGGATTGATGCTGTAGATATTTTTTTTGTTGTTGTTTAAGTTGTTGTTGTTGGTGTGTTGGGTTGTTTTGTTGTTTGAATTGAGAAACCTGTTGGTGGTGTGTTGCGGTTGGTATCTGCTGGCGAGGTTCAATAAGCACTTCTTGTTCAGGCTATTCTTCAAAGAGATTCTGAGCTCCCACTTTCTTGAAGATGCTTCTTGTCTAAAGATTGTTGTATTTCTTTAAAGGGGGAGTCTTCTGGTCGGGAAATGTGGGGTTCGTTTTGATGACTTCTGCACAAGTGTTTGGAAGAGATTGCTACTGGGCATTGGAAAAAATAGATTTGCTAGGTGGAGTTAGTATAACCTAGCTACTAGAACTGATGAATAGATGAATATAGTAGTATACACTATTAGGTGGGCGGTAATAAGACAGTTTCATCAAAGAAATGTTAGCGTAAATAAATGGGTGATAAGTGGCTAGCGTTCCACGAGCTAGTACCCAATAAGTAGTAGATATATTAAATGTTTGAGGATTTAAATTGATTTTAATAGATATATGATATAGGAGGAAGGCAAAACGGGGTATAGGACACGTCATTGACGGTTATAAGATATATAAAGGAGGCATACGCCTCAAATGGCAGCTATAATAGCTAATTATAAGGGACCCAAATGAATTCACGTCATTAGCGTACCTACGTACGAGGAAAGTCCGCTTTCTGAAGCCGTGGAAGGAGATATATATAGTATATTATATAATATATATATATATATAGTATATAGTATTAGATATCTGGTAATACGTATATATATATATATATATATAATATAAAAAAAGACCATATATAGGCTCCGAAAAAATGTGTATGGTATAGTAACTAGGGTGTAGGCCTCCCCAACAGAAAGTGCTCCACCGGGGGGTAGTAGGCTACTTGGTAGGAAGTATATAGTAATAGTGAGGGTTCCATCCATTCATATCCCAGTAGGGGCCAACGTAAACTCACCCAAATCGTAACGTAGATGGAGAAAGGCGAGAAGTTTAAAGTAAAGTTGTTTCGACCGGACCTAACAGCAAACATGGTGCAGGTCCTAAAGTAAAGCAATAGAATAGATCAATCCTGCCTGACGCTGTACCTGTTAGTGGTGTGGACAGTCTTTTTCTCGTGCTGAGACCAAATGGACTTAAATACCGCTGCCCAGTTCGCATCTGTTGGACTTACTTGTAACTCTCCTGCTTAGAGAGTTATCGCTATAAGTCATATAACACCAGGGAGCAATAGGTTTCCCTTTGTTTGTATCTGTAATCCACCTTGTAAAGCATTAGAAATTCGAAAATAAATTACCGGAGGCGGTGTTTACGTCTAGTAGATTGCAAGGCCATTCTTAAAGTTAGGATGATTGGTGAACTATTGTTGGGGCACCGGTATTTTTTTATTTGTTTGCAATAGTTATATCCAAATGAAAAAAAATTTGGGTTCCCTGCCTTTAATTCTTAGAATATGATGGTGTAAAAGATATCAATGATTTGGTGTTGGGTCAGAGTCAAAAACGAATATAATTTGAGGCAGCCGGGTGGTATCTAAAAAACTACTATTGGAAGCTAACATAAAAAGACGCTCGCGGAATACCATTTTGTGGGGCCCAAAAGGGTACAGAGTGCTAGTTAATTTGAGGAGGCGGTAAATGTTAATGATCTGACGATAAATGAGTAAAAAGGTTCAATAATTTGAAGGGAGTGTCTCTTAAATGGAGATAGAAAGTGAGCATTATAACATAACCGAACCAAACCTAACCCAAACCTAGCTGTAAAAACACTTAACCTAACGCTCACCCCGCTAACCTACCTGCACAGCCCCTAAAACAACCAAATAACTAGTCCTAAGCCTGAGATGCGCCCCTAATCGCAATAAGCGTAGAAACCGCCTCACGACTACCCGTACTCCTAAAACCTAACCTGTAACCTAAGGCCTACCGGGGAACCAATAAAAGCCCAATATAGCGCATAAACTCGCTAACCAACCCTAACCTAGCCTAACCCCCTAACCATAACGCTTGGTAAGCCAACCAATATGAGACCTAACACCTAAACTGGAAATAAATAAAGTAAATAAATAAATAAAATAAAAACAGAAACAGCTAAAGGAAAAGTTATCCCTATGCAGGCCACGAAACGTTAAGCCTGTTTCCTATTTTTAGACTATGTGCCCGATTATATGAAATATTCTGCGGGAGCAACGGTCAAAACTGCTTAGACTAGGATTAAAAGGAAAAGAGGGAGAGAAGATAAAAGAGAGGTGTGCATTTAAACTCATATGACTAATTGAGAGAAAAGGAAGGGCGATAAACTATAATAGTACTGGAGCGTGGTATAGCCAATCGATACGGTTAGAGTAGTTATTTATTTATATATTTATATATATATATATATATATATATTAGGTGAGTATAGTTATATAAATATAGTTACTGAAGTCTATATAGCTATATATAGTAAGAGTCCACCGCTAATAAAGATAGCTAAGCTAGTAAAGTCATATAGTGAAGGACCCCTCAGTATAATAAAAAATGGCTTCCCCATAGAGTGCCCAATAAACTGAAAATGTTTGTATATATATAAGTGACATTTTGTTTTTTTTTTGCAGCCCCCGGGTACGGATAATTCGAAATCGACACGTTGCCCCAAAAAAATTCGTGCCCCAAGGCGACCCCTCCGCAGACGCCGGCCCGATTGATTGCTCTTTTTCAATGGCTAATGGCGAACACGACACACACTCACTCACAAAGCGACACAAACACATTTTTTTGGGTGACTTTCTCGTTAAGGCGCCTAACCGGTGAACCTAGATCGGCCGCCCTAAGAGACGTATATGTCGCAACCCACAGCAAACTTAACCTCATGGTGCTAAAGCGCCTTACTAAACCATAGATCTATAAATCCCCTATATTCACATATAAGC
>JABUQX010113078.1:0-27002 GCA_015478945.1 Trachelipus rathkii | reverse complement strand
CATCTATTTTTTACTTTAAATAAACGAGGTAAAGTTTATTCAAAAAACTTTGAATAACTCGTGTAATAATTAACATAATAAAACATCCTTGGCATATTTGTAGATACTGACTGGATTTTTTCTGAAAAATTTTCTAAAGTTCAAAAAATTCTAAAGTTCAGAAAAGTAGTTAAGTTATAGTTTTTAAGAAAATATTAGGGCAAGCTTCTTGGCATATTCAGAAAGCTGCCACTAAAGAATTTCTTAAAACTTTCTTAATTAACTTTAAAAACTTTTTTTTTTTTTTTTCTGGGAAAACTTTTTTGGGGGGAAAAAAAAAAAATTTTTTTGAACTTAGAAATTTTCAGAAAAAAGTCACAGATACAGTATCTACAAATATGCCAACATCCTTTATATAGGATATAGAAATTCACAACTCCAGGGTCTGAAGCAAGTGATAGTTCAAAATATTAATTAATAAAGAATTTCAACAATTAATATTTGCTGAAATTTCTCATTGTAAATACATAAGAAAGAAAGTCAATCAAATTTCTCGGACTGTGTTGCGACGTCACGAGACCTACCTTCCAAAGCAAGCTACTGATTGGCTGTACGAGTAAATTCTAGTGCGGTATAATGGTACTGATATATAGAATGCAGACCATAAAGAATATTAGTTATACTCGTAGTTTGAACCTTATTTACAAGATTGTTTATTTACAATGACAGTCACTGCACCCACGGCCCCTTGAACAAATTACAACCAAACAACCGCGCGTACATTCTTTTGCATCTTAAAAACGATAAAATCTGGTCACGATGAGAACAGATGTAAACAGATGCGAAAACAGAAGTGACACCTGAAATACTCTGGCAATTCTCCTCCTCCTCTTTCTCCTCTCAGGTGTCTCATACCTTCACTTTTGATTGCACATGTTAAGGTGGTGCATGAACTAATGAAATCTATGAATGTTAGTAAGGCAAGCTGCCCAAAAGATATTCCTCCTTAAATTTTAAGGGAGTGTGCTTCTGAACTGACACCACCCCTCGTTCAACTAAACTCTCTCAATGCCTCACTATTCTGAACTCTCATCTCTTAGATAAGCCAGATCTCATTCCCGTCTTTAAGATGATCAGTATGAATCTCGGCGCTCGAGGTTTACTGGTGGCATACTTTCCTACCTCAAAGATTTATGGTCTTCTGCCGTTAAGGACTATGTTGAGGGACTTGATAAAGCTAAGGCAGTTTGTCCTTTCAATATAATTCTGCCAGTCTAAATATTAAAACATTTTCCATCTTTCAGATCCTCAATCAGTCTACCTTTCAGATCTTCCTTATTTCACTCTTCCCTCTCTTCATTGCTTACTTTGCTCCATTTCTTGCTCTAACATATTCATACTACATTCAACTCTTCCACTTTTTAATGGGAACTACCCCAATTCGTCGACAAACATTAAAAAAATTTCACTTGTCCAAAACTTCGACACAATTTTTTTTAAAGGTAAAATGGTCAAAAAAATTTTCTTCAACTTTTCCCAAATCGTCGACACAATAAATCGTTCTAACTAAATCGTAGACAAAATAAAGCCTAATTTGAATTTATCTCAATTTATAATATATATATATATATATATATAATAATATATACATATATAATATATCATGTAAACATATCTCTACTAAAAAGGAAACTATACATATATATGTATATATATATAATATATAATATATATATATATGCCAAACTATACAATAGACTCGCCACATATTTCGAAAACTACGATATGTACAAGAAAACCAAAAAATGTATTTGGATCAGCGTTATGAAAATTAGTATGGAATGTTGAATAAAAAAAAGAAAAAAAATAGATAAAATAGGTGCGAAGGAGAAGTGTACTCCTTTGTTTGATGCCGAATTTCAAGATTTTAAGTTAACTTAAAATTATGATTTTTGTTATTTTTGTATTTTCACTTAAAAAAATAAGGTTTTTATATTTTCAAAATTTATTTCACCAGCACTCACCAGCAACCGTTATTTTTGTATTTTAACTTTAAAAAAATTACTGTTTTATATTTTATACTGAAAATTATTTCACCCTCACTCACGGATCGGGGGGTAGATTACCCTCGTGTGCATGCATTTATTATTAAATTAAATAATAATAATTTTTTGCATTCCCTTAAAAATTTTGCCATATGAGATAAATAAATTAATCTGTCTTCTGATTGGTTAGATTTGTTGCCGTAGGAATAAAAATCAACATGTCATACACTTTCTTCAAATTTAATATAATTTATATTTTTTTTCTTTAACATTTAAAATAACGTTTTCCATTACTAAATTTTACGACCATTCCAAATATGTTATTTGCTTTCTGATACAAGTTCCTACTTTTGCGACGATATCTGGCGAAGCCTAATGTAAAGTTCACCATGTATAATATATATAAATATAAATATTATATATATAATATATATATGTATATATATATATATATATTATATATAATATATATTATAAGTATTATATATATATAATAATACTATATATAATAATATTAGTTAAAGAATGAGTAAATCTGCAGGCCATAGATGGAAATCATGGAATATCAAGAATGAAGGCGAGATGTATTGAATGGATTTGGAAGTTGTGTTACAAGTGTTTAGAAGAGTATATTATAGTCCGAAAGATTGGAGCAGTGCATAGGAGAAATCTGAATACAATGCGAAACGGCATACATTAACTTCGAACCATCGAGGATTAGTTTATTTTAATTAAAGGGTTGTAGAAAAAATAATAGCTATTAATTTGCGTTGAATAAGTACGCGAGGGACTGAAGACTGTATTGATGAAAGACAAAGTGCATTTAGAGTGGTAAGGATCTAGTGCATCTTATTTTGAGGCTATTTACACAAATGATGAGAATATGAGAGAGTAAAGAATAATTTATTACGCTTTAGGATTGACGACCAGGCGCATGACAGATTACATGGGAAGTTTGTGCAGTGTAGTGATATATGTATGTTGGTGGTCTAGGCTTTGAAATAGAATCAAAGTATGTGTGACGATAGTGAAGTGTGTGTAGAATAATGAATTTCAAATTGGTTGCGCTTTAATACTATAGCGCAGAAAGCTAGGATCTTGTCTCTTGTAATTAATTGTTTAGATGGTTATGAAAGAATTAGAGGTGGGTAGAAGTAAATTAAACTCATAAAGAATGGAAGAGAATGAGGGTGCTCTGCTTATTTATTTTTGTTTTGTGTTGTGTAGTGAATCTGAAGAGAGTTGAGAGGCATTAGTAGAGGATTTGGCAGGCAGGGGGTGTAAAGAGGCGTGAAAGTAAATGTATAAGATTAAAGTTATGGTAGTGAGTGAGGTAGATGTTTGAAGTCATAATAGATGTGAAGCAACTGAACAAGTATCCCAAATTATAATATTTAGGATATATGTTGGATGAAAATGGAGAGGATGATGCTGAATGTAATAGGAGAGTTGGAATGTAGAATGTGTGCTGTCAAATTAAAACCATGGTGATTTGAAAGTACTAAATCTTGAGTGAGCTAGATTTCTTTTATGAGGGATGTTACCTGTGTTAATGTATTAGTAGTAAAACTTAGGTCTGAATAGAGCATAGATCAAGATCACAAGTTGTTTCGGATGATAATCCTTAAGGGCATGTTTTGGTGTGAGAAGAAGATTGATAAAATGAGGAATGAACGTATGAAGGAGTTGTGTAGTACGCTATGAATTAGGAGTAAAATGAGAGAATAAATGAGAAGTACATGATATGGTTTGATCATATCGGAAAGGCATAGACATGATAGTCAGTTGTTAAGCAGAATACGTATAATATTCGATGGTGCTGAATCGACCTGCTGGGAAGACAGAGAAAAGTGGATTGAGTTCATATGAATGCCTGAAGGCGAGGATGGCAAGTTTAGAAAGCTAGAAGAAAGTGGCATAACAGGAGGAGTGAATGGAGAGTTTTGCTGAGGGTATGTTTTTGGGTTTTGCCAGGGATAAACCGACATTGACGAGCCACCACAGTGACTCTCCGTCGCGGTCTCGTGAAGCCTCAAGTTTGAGATTATTTGAGACGATTTTTACACTGGATATAAAGGGAACGATTTCTTTTCGACTTTCGTCATTTTCTTCTACTACTTTTCTGTTCGGTGTATGCCTACCATCTCATCCACAATCGGGATATGAGGGAAATTATATATATATATACTATATATATACTATATTAATATATATATATATATATTATATATATATATATTATACGTATATATTATATTCATATATATATTATATATATATTATATTAGTTATATACTATATACATATATATATATAATATTACATATATAATATAATAGGGTGTAGCGGATAGTGATTTCACTATCCGCGGATGCGGAGCGGATAGTTATTTTTCACTATCCGCGGATAGCGGATGCGGATGCAGGATAGCCAGAATAGTAGGATGCGGATAGCGGATAGTGAAGTTTTTAGAGTTTTAGCCAAAACGTATTCACACACACACACACACACATACACACACACACACACACACCCACAAACACACACACAACCACACACACACACACACACCACACACAAACACCATATATAATATATATATAATTATATATATAGTATATATATATTATATATATAATATAATATATATTATATATATATATAAATATATATATATAATTATATATTTATATATCATATATACATATATATATATATATATACCCGTTATTACCATAGTGCAGGACGCTTGGACCCAACTCTTTTGCACCCCACCAACCTCTTTCCAAGCCTCCATCCATTTGGAAATGGTTATATATATTAATGCTTTAAATTAATAATTCCAATTATGCTTCAAAAACAAAAGTTTCAGACCCTTTCAGAGAGAGTTTGCTTCTCTTTTCTCCTAAATATTAATGCACCACTGAAAGGACGCTCACTAGCCCACACTGTTAAAAGACTGCTAAGATTTTTTTTCCTGGCCACTTCTGAAAGATGTGGAAAACTTTTACATTATTACGCCACAAAACCATGGATCTTTATCTAATTTCAAGCTTTTTCTCTTTGGTATTCTTTGATCAATATAGTGTCTTTTGACACCTCCGAACAGCGCTGCTAGATTTGTGCTAGAAGCCAAAAAAAACGTTCATGGATTCTGGCAATGATATCGCTAATAGGATTGTAATTGCGTGTCTGTTTCTGTTCATTCTTTTGCTTTTTATTGCTAGTATATTTCGCCTTTACCAGCATTTCATCGAAATAGCATCCCAATTAATTTAACAGTCTTGTGAAACACGTGATCAAGAAATTTGTTATCTTGTATCTAGATTTAGAAAGTTGTCAATTGCACATGATCGTCATCGTTTGCAGATTGAAATCTATATCTATCTCATCATGACTGTTTCTTGATCTCTTGAAATCCGTTACTTTTAATTATTATATATATATAGTATAATAATATATATAATATACTATATATATATATACGTATATATACTATATATATAATAAGTATAATAATATAATATATATATATATATATAATATATATATATATATTATAATATTATATATAAGGTAGTGCACCACACGATACTCATAATAATTTATTGATGAATACTATCCGCTATCGCAAAAAAAAAAAAGGATGAGGTTGCGGATGCGGAGTGAAAATTGTGCGGAGATCGCATATGCGATGCGGAGGCGGATGGGATATCCCTTACACCTCTAAATATCTACTATATATTATATATATAATTATATACTATAATATATATATATAGTATTAAATCACTATACTATATATATATATATATAAATATATATATAATATATATATATATTATATATATATATATATAATATAAATAATATATATATATAATATATATATATATATATATATATAGTATATAGTATAATATAATAATATATATATACTATATATATATATATTATATAATATTATATAAAGTATATACTATATAATATATTATATTATATATATATAGTATATTATTATAATATTTATATATATATATATATATATATTATATATATAATGTGTTGTGTGTGTGTGCTGTGTGTGTGTGTTATACTTATACAGTGAATAAATATAAAAAATAAATATGCGATAAAATTATTAAATACAGAATAGGAAGACTGCATATCTTCAAAAGAAATATTTAAACTACGCTCTAAACAATTTCAGTGAAAATTTGAATTTTATTCAAAATTAGATATAAATAGATAAATATAATCAAATAAAGATATATTGAACTGCAGTTGCAACTTCATTTTTAAATGATAGAGGAAAAGCAAAACTTCGTAAATGAATAGCTTACCTTGTTGATCCTGTGAAGCGAATTTCATTCTGATCCTTATCAGTTTCCACTGATTCCACAGAAAATTGTTTATCTGAAGCAGATACGATTTCACCATCCACTTCCGGTTCTCTATATTCTGTCTTAGAATTATATATATATAATTATATATTATTATATATATATAATATTATATATATTATACTATATATTAATATATAGTATATATATATATATATATATATATATATATATATATTATGTAAATATATTTTTTTTTTTATTAAATATAATAAAATCGCTATATATATATATATAATATATAGTATTAATATATAATTATATTATAATATATAATATATATATATATATATAAATAATAAATATTATATATATATATATATATATAAATAATAGATTCTGATGTATATATAATAATAATAGTATATGTATATATATATTTATATAGTATATATGATTTAAATTATTATTAAATTCTTCATGGTTTAACGACTGTATAAATTGATTCAAATTGATTGTTTATTAATTACGATGTAAATGAATTTAGAATTTACAATAATTACAAGCTGAATAATATTACCTTCTATTCTTCTGTCATTGGAAATTTACCTTTAATACAACCTACAATTTTTTTTTTTCAAAAAAAAAAATAAAATTATTAAAGAAAATTTGAATAAAGAATTTTATTTTAACAATATATAGGTACTTATAGCTGCTTTGGCACGTAACATGTTTAGTTTCTTAAGGCCTGTGCACATATTTTAAAGAAGTTTTGGCTTGTGTGTGCGTGCATGTGTGTTGGTGTGTCAACATTTGCAAACACTATCTTTGGTTTACACAAATCCAGTTTGACATGACAGAGAAGCAAGTGTTCGCCGCCTTAGATGGTATCAGGGTTGTTTTATGTCTTTACACTTGCAACGTACAAACTATAGATGTGGTAGAGTTGTTAAATACTATATTAAGACTTGGATTAACTGTCAGTCAGCAGCAAAAGCCCCATATCAAGATTTGTGCTTCTTAAAGTCGTTGAAAAAGTTTGATATAATAGACTCAGCAATTTCAAAACATGATGTGCATAAATTTTGCAATCATTTATCGTACTTAAATGAGGAATTATCAGTTCTATCTTTATTTGATGATGTTTAGGACATCCATAAAAACCCCTGAATGAAAAATAATTTAAGGAAAAAGAGCCGTTCAAGCGACAAAAAAATATCGTTTGAATCCCGCTGATATAAACGTCACATTTTTGGGAAAGTAACTAAACATATTTGTTATTGTTCTAGTTAAATACAATATTTGTTATGGACACATCTAAGATATTATTATTTTTTTAATTATTATTATTATTATTATTTTATTATTATTATTTTTATTATTTTTATTAATTTTTATTTTATTATATTTACTATCATTATTTTTATTATATTTATTATCATTATTTTTATCATTTTTATTATCATAATTTTTATCATTTTTATTATCAATTATTTTTATTATTTTTATTATCATTATTTTTATTATTTTTATTATCATTATTTTTATTATTTTTATCATCATTATTTATATTTTTATTATTTTTATCATCATTTCTTTTATTATTTTTATCGTTATTTTTATTATCATTATTTTTATTATTTTTATCATTATTTTATTATTTTTAACATTATTTTTATTATTTTTATCATTTTTATCATCACTATTTTTATTATTTTATATCATTATTTTATTATTTTATCATTAATTATTTTATTATTTTTATATCATTATTTTTTATTTTTATTATCATTATTTTTATTATTTTTATCATCATTATTTTCATTATTATTATTATCATTATTTATTAATAATTTATTTATTATATTATTATTATTATTATTATTATATTATTATTATTATTATTATTATTATTATATTATGGATCTTATTATTATTTTTTTTTTTTTTTTGTTTTTTTTATTATTATTTATTAAAATTAAAATATGGCATTTAAAATTAAAAAAAAAATTAATTGATTTTTCAGCCTCCTGAATGTATTTTTTTCAACAGAAATTCTCTTTAGTATTATCCTGGAATAAAGTAAAACTATTATTTAATAACATACCAAGCTTTCGTCCGTACACTTCGGACATTTCAAGGAATTCAGTATTAGTTTTTTATATTTTAACGATTTTGGATAATATAAATAGTCTTAAACTATTTCAAAAATAAATAAACAAAATAATAATTATTAAAAGCTAAACCGAAACCTACGCACCGTTATTGTTTTGGCAACGGTTCAAAATTGGCCATTTTATTATATTTATTTTTATTACTGTATTATATTTCCTTAAGAGCAATGAATCCCCGAGGCGCAATTCATATAAATTTTCTTCTTGTTATGAAGAACCCTCTTTTATGCTGTATATCGGGATTGTGTGTTCTTACTTTATTGTTGAATATTTACTCGCTTATACTTATCTGAAGACTATTCTATGTGAGCGTATTCGTTGTGTATCAATATAGCGCGTTACATTCCATTCACAACATTCAAATATTAACACAACGTTACTACTCTCACCTCCGAAAGCGCTTCACGAGTAGAGAGAAGCACGAGCTCAGTTCAATGGCTATAGTAAGATCTTAATAATAAGTTCTTCCCGTCTTTTGCTTTAATATGTCTTTTAAAATTAATTTTATTTGTTTTTTTTCTTCCTCTTTTTTACTACTAATATTTCAGTTTTAAAATTATTAACATAAGAGCTTTTCTATCATTTCATGATAGTATTAGCAATAAAGCATTTTTAAAGTGTGCTTACAAGCTTTCTCAATAATTACTGGGGAAGTTATGTTTATCAGATCTTTGTTATTCTTTAATTTCTGATATCAAAAAGCGGTCCACTCAGAAGTTATAGTAACGCTTGGTGACACTAAAGTCTTTTATAGGTAGCAATTTTTGTAGTTTAGCGTGACGTGAAAGGAGTCAAAATCAAGTATGTTCCCTTAATCTGTCAGATTTAACGATAGACACTTCTATCAATTTTCCAATACTCTTAAATATTTAATGTTAATGTCTAAGAATTAATATAGTTGTTTTTTGCCCTTTAAAAGTAAATTCAAAAATCATGAGCATACTTACTATTTGGATTTGAACTCTTGAGCATGTTCTGCGTCGTTAAATATTACAAAGGTGACGTCTACGTATCGAATGTAAAAGATAGGATTGCATGGGGTTTCATTAAAAAATTTTGGTTTCTACAAAAACGATACATGTAGAAAATCTGCCGGAAAAGTTAGTCCTAAGGTCGATCCATTGAAACACCATTTTTGTTGAAATATATGTTTTACCATTGAAGCTAAAAGGTTCGCAGTAACATATATAAAGAATCTTCTTGGGAATTCTTCATCTTATGGATGGCGGTGTTTTATTTCATGATGGATAAAGGTATTAAGAAGGATGACCAATCTTTTTTTCAAAGCACATTCGTGAACAAACTTTTCAGATACTGTAGACCAATGTCTAAAAAAAAAATGCAAAATCATTTTCATATTTGGGATTATTGCCGATGGCCATTGACTTCTCTTGTGGCGTCAAATCGTGAGAAATGTGTTTGTTAAAGTAGTGGGATAACTGTATTTCCTTTATCCTTTATAACACAGGACATATATCTTCGCAGCTCCCATTGCTAAGTTAATATCCTCCACTTTTATTGATTGGTTTAGATCATCCTCAAGGAATGGTAAATTTTGAAGCGTGGATCAAAACGGTACGCCGTAATGCACACAAGGATTCTTATGCGTAAAGTAAATCCTGAATTCTGATTTGTACTGAAATTTTTCCATGCTGATACTGTCGACCCAAGTCCCTCTATAATAAGTTTCTTTTTCTGATTTAAAAAAAAATGCCAAATCATTTCATTATTTGGCGATTATTGCTGATCGCCTGCTTTGATTCCTGTGGCTCGACTAAATTGTACAACTCATCCAAATAGTTTAAGAGGTTTTTTTTAGCAAGTGTTTTCAAGAGACTCCTTCCATTGTTGCTAAGAAATACAGCTGTTTTGAATGAAATCAACGTGCATACGATATGGAAATGGAGGACCGTGTGCTTTTTGTTCAAAAAGTTTGGAACAAGTCATAGTGATACTGGCTATTAACATTCTGCTGGTGTTGTTAACGTCCTGAAAATAATCTGTGCTTGTGGTAAAGTTTAAATCTAGTTTGATATCTCTGGCTTGGAAATAGCTTGGGTCGAGTGATTGAAAATCGGAACGCTGAGGATGTCGATTTGGTTTGCACATGGAGTAATGTAGGATATATTTGATGTTTAAGAGTCTTCTTTGTGCTCAGAATATGCATTCATTGAGACTAGTGTCCAAACGAGTCTGTTAAAAGGCCGAAGGTACTTCCTGGGAATCCGGTGGCTTGGTGAATACGCTGCAGCGCATATTAGGTTGCGTTATGTCCCTTACTATAACAATCGAATTTTTATTAGCAGGAATATCTTCGAAGTTCTTCCATAATGCATTTGAAGGACAATCACTTGATATGTAGATGCTGGTATTAGTGAGATCTGTAAAAGGTGAAAACTCGGAGGATAGCCATTTTATATGTCAAGTAGTTCTACACAGTCAGTAACAAAGCCACCCAAGGTCAAGGTATTTCAACTGGCTCACGTTACCGAGTTCACGGGTAGATGATAATTATCAAAACATATTGACAGTAAGCATGAGCTAACGATAAGCCATGTGCCCGAAAATGTCTGCCGTTGTCTGAAAATCCTAACTATAATATTCTTAGGCTCTTACGTAAAGATGTCAAGAAAAAAAAAAAATTTTTGTATATAAAAGAAAGAATAACGATTCAGCGAAGAAATGAAGATTGGAAAAGATCAATGACGGCAGATGGTCGAGAAATGGGCTTGTCCTTTCGAAATCACTCATAAAGTGAAATCGAAATAAAAAGTAGTTTTCAGATCGTTGTATAGCCAAATAGAGATTCGGTCAAATGAATCGTGTAAGTATTACTTGCTCGGATCCGATTTGCCGATGTCCGATTGCCTGAATAAACAGCCGATTCCTTCCGATTCCGACAGCCGATTCCGATAATCGTGCCCACACTAACATATATAAGATCATACGCGTAGTAGTATATGATATATATATATATATTATTAGTATATATAGGTATATATATAATAATAATGTATAATATATATATAATATATATACTATATTTATACTATATGATATATATATATGATATATATAGATATAGATAAGTAGCATAATTAAGAATTATCCCCCTGGTTGCGAATAAAAGAAAGTTTTTTTTTGTAAAGATGAGGGGGAATACACTTACAGGAGAAACCAAATTACATAGTTTTGGAATCAAAGTAATAAAGGCTTATTACGAGAGATTAAAAAAAAAAGTCTCGGAAGGAGAGTACGACACTTATAGAAGTAACAAATTACAATATTAATAAATCAGCGTATAAAAGCTTATTATATGTAAAGTCGTTTATGATTTAACGAACTAACGGATAACCCAGAGTAAGAGCGCAGGTAGATATTTCAGGATCGGGTCTCTCGGCCTCTATGTGGACGATCGGGGGGGGACTTCGTCCTGGCCCTCTGTCCCCCAATGCGCTGCGGAGCGCCCTAATGGAAAATGATTTCCTGTGGGACTTGCAAGTCGTTTAGAGGGGGCTTGCGCAGGGGGGTTTTGGGTTAGTCTAAGATTGCATATAAAACGACGTTTACATATAGTTTAAGCTTTATCGTTGATCGGGGCAAAATAATGTAATTTGTTTTTCTGTAAGCGTCCTACTTTTCGAGATTTTTTTTACATTATGGTAATAGGCTTTATACGCTGATATTCCAAATATATAATTGGTTTTTCTTGTAAGTGTTCATTCTGTGTTCGAAGTATAAATTCTATACGATTCACGTTCAGTAATTAGATTCAGTAATATATATATATATATATATTAGTATATATATAGTATAGTATATATATATATATGTATAATATATTATTATTATATATATATGATATATCATATTATAATATATCTAATATATATATATATATATATATATATATATAAGTATAGATAGTATATTATATATATTATTTATAGTATAATATATATATATCAGTATATATATTATATAATAAATACTATAGTATTAGTATATATATATATGTTGATTGTATATAGTATATATGATATATATTATATATATATATCGTCTATATGTATAGTAATATTAACCGTCACTGGCAAATAGTTGTTTATAGTGTCAATGCTGAACTTCCTACATGGGTTAACAACATTTACATTTCTATAATGTGTGCTCTTTATTCTGCGAAATCGATTGTCCATTTCATGAGCATTGTTACATTAATTGGTAAGTTTTTGGAATACAAGTAATTATAGTTTTGGAAAAAAGTTTTAACGATGAACGTGTTGGATTTAGCGTATATTTGTTCAGAAGATTATAATTTGTTGGCTTTTTTGCAGTATTATAAAAAATTGTGTGAAAAGAAGTCTCACATGTGATATTATGAAATTATCAAACTTAATGAAGTGTTTAAGTTTCGGTGTAAAATTAAAAGTTGTAGGAATGTTTATACAGTCTCACCTGAAGGTTATTGGTTTCATCGGATTCGTATATCATACGAAAAAGGTTTAAATTTAAAATACTATTTCGTTAATAAGGTCACATATAAAATTATTTCAAATTCCATTCATTTTCAATAACTGAACGTAACTTATTAGTAAAAAAGTTCAAATCCTTTCTTAAACTACTATTTGAGCTATACGAGTGCTTGGCTGTTCATTGTAGTTCGATGTTTTAGTAGGGTTAAAATAAAATCGGCTTTAGCTTAACTTGGATGCTGATAATCAGACAGGGCCTAAAAAATGTCTCCTGGATTACATAAATATGAGATTATGTGACCTCAGTTATATATTATACACGCACGTTTTCTTAAAAAGTATGAGAACGTTGGTTTAAAGGTAATACTATTATATAGTATATTAATAACAATTATTAAACTTTTACTTTTTATTTGTATTTATTGTATAGGGTTAAAATTATCATAAATATCCGTTAAAATACGAATTCACATTTTATATAGGAAATGAAAGCTAGGTAAAAAGATTTTTTTTCCGAATTTTGGTAGAATCAAATATATTTTAAGAACGCAGAAAATAAAATGTGGTGTGATGTGGTGCTTAAAATTTAAAATTTCCTTGTCTTTTTGCTAAAAATAAAAATTTTATTTTATTTTGAAGAAGGGAAATCTGAAAACATTTCTCTTTCCTGGAGCATTATTATTTTTATAAAAAAGTAAATTTTATAATATGTATGTATTAATACACATATGTAGGAAAGTTCGTGTGTATGTATGCATGTACATACCTAGGTATGTATATTTCAAATCTTTATAGTTATTTATACAATCACACGTTAATTAATTCCATTCAATTGCACTCCGTGAGAGGTAGCACATCTTCCCACATTGACTCTCATAGCAACACTAACGGAAAACTAAACCACGTTGTCACTTGTACTTATATTTCATTATATTGGAAAATGAAAAATGCATCTTTACTAATAATAATAATAATAATAATAATAATAATAATAATAATAATAATAATAATAATAATAATAATAATAATAATAATAATAATAATAATAATAATAATAATAATAATAATAATAATAATAATAATAATAATAATAATAATAATAATAATAATAATATAATAATAATAATATAATAATAATCACCATACTAGGCCTAAAAATAATAAGATAATAATAATAATAATAATAATAATAATAATAATAATAATAATAATAATAATAATAATAATAATATATGACAGGATCAGAGGACTACTATAAAGAGGAGAGAGAGAGAGAGAGAGAGAGAGAGAGAGAGAGAGAGAGAGAGAGAGAGAGAGAGAGAGAGAGAGAAAAAGAGGAGAGATGTGTTTGAGAAAGAAAAAAAGAGAGAGAGAGAGACAGAGAGAAGAGAGAAAGAGAGAGAGAGAGAGAGAGAGAGAGAGAGAGAGAGAGAGAGAGAGAGAGAGACTTTTTGATTTGATTTTTTTAATTATAAAGAAAGCTATAAGTTAAATTAAAAAAATATAATCTTTACAGAAAATGAGAGACAATTTAAAAGTAAGTTACAGTAATCTTTGAAGAACTGCAGTGAAAAGAAAGGGTGGGGGATGCCAACCCACCACAAAATAATGACCTTCAGTGCCAACCAACTGAGCCAGATGGAGACCAGTAACCAGGGAAGTAAAATGGAGGGAATGAGCAAAAGAACTCTATTCTTTCCCCTAACTTACAAAGAAACGGGAGTATAGAAGAAAACTGGGTGTTGGAGCAGGAGGAGGAGAAGAAGAAGAAGGAGGAGGAGGAAGAGGAGGAGGAGGAGGAAGAGGAGGAGGAGGAGGAGGAGGAGGAGGAGGAGGTCTCAAACATCAAACCAAACCCCTTTTCTATAACCCTCCCGACCCAAGGACGAACACAAAAGAAAACTAATATGAACAAAACATAAAATAAGGAAAAAAAGTAATATAAAAAAAAGAGAATTTTTCTTTTTAATATCAAAGAATCTTTTCTTAAAAGTTAAATTTAGAAATATAATTTTTCTGTCTAATTTAAAAAAAAAAAAATTTAAAAAAATTATAACATATCTTAGTAATAGAAATTATAAATTTAATAATAATAATAATAATAATAATAATAATAATAATAATAATAATAATAATATAATTAATAATAATAATAATAATAATAATAATAATAATTAATAATAATAATATTATATATTATAATAATAATAATAATAATAATAATAATAATAATAATAATAATAATAATAATAATAATAATAATAATAATAATAATAATAATAATAATAATAATAATAATATAATAATAATAATATAATAATAATAATAATAATAATAATAATAAATAATAATAATAATAATAATAATAATAATAATAATAATAATAATAATAATAATAATAATAATAATAATAATAATAATAATAATAATATAATAATAATAATAATAATAATAATAATAATAATAATAATAATAATAATAATAATAATAATAATAATAATAATAATAATAATAATAATAATAAACGAAATGATTAATAATAAATAATAATAATATAATAATAATAATAATAATTAATAATAAGTAATAATAATAATAATTAATAAAATAATAATAATAATAATAATAATAATAATTAATAATAATAAATAATAATAATAATAATAATATAATAATAATATAATAATAATAATTAATAACTAATATAATAATTTTAATAATAAATAAAATAATGAATAATAATAGATAATAATAATTAATAAAAATAATAATAATAATAATAATAATAAACGAAATGAGTAAAGTAAATAGCTTAGATTTTATTGAAATGCAAAAACTTTTTGATATTTTTGGAAGAAAAAAAACGAAAAGCACATAATTGGCCTCCCTCTCTCTCTCCCATTCTCTCTCTCTCTCTCTCTTCTCTCTCTCTCTTCTCTCTCTCTCTCTCTCTCTCTCTTCTCCTCCTCTCTCTCTCTCTCTCTGCAGTTTCCCATTTAACTCAATCCATTCATAAGTGCTTTACGCATTTTTTTACATTAAGAGTCCCTCTATCTCTCCTCTCTCTCCTCTCTCTCTCTCTCTCCTCTCTCTCTCTCTCTCTCTCTCTCTCTCTCTCTCTCTCTCTCATTCCCTTTCTATTTCTCTTTCCTTCTCTACCTTTATCTCATTTCAAATCTCCTTTTTTTCCCCCTTTTTCTTTTTGTAGAGTGCCTGCCAGAGTTTAGTGGAGATGGCCCTCCCTGCATGGGTACGGTCGTGAGTTTGGATCCTTAAGAAGAAATTAGCCTAACCGAACTTTCCTTTCTAAAATATGTGGCACCTGCCTGATAAGCTATTACCTTTTGCAATATATATATATATATATAATATATATATATATATATATATATATATATATATAATATATAATATATATTATATATATATATAATAATATATATTATATATATATTATATATATATAATATAAGATATAATATATGATATATTATTATATATATATAATATATTTATATATATTTATATATATATATATATATATAATATATATATAATATATATATATTATTTATATATAATATAATATTAGATTTATATATATATATATATATATATATATATATATATATATTATATATATATATATATATATATTATATATAATGTTAGGGGAGTGTTAGGTGACAGAGAAGAATTGATAAAATGAGGAATGAACTCATTAGGAAGTTGTGTGGTGTGGAGAAGGGGGTAAATGAGAAATAAATGAAACTGTATTGATATGGTTTGTATCATTTGGACAGAATGCGATCATAGGTCGGCTGGTTAAGAGACGTATATCTGCGTAAAGGTGCTGGGGAATCGGACCGTCTCGGGAGACCGAGAAAAGTGGATTGCAATCAGAAAAGAATGCCTGGAGCGAGGGAAATGTGAGTTTTCCAGAGGGCGAAGAAGGAAAGATGCAATAGGAGTGCAATGGCAGGGTTTTTAGTGAAGGAGGTGGGCTGCTGCCACATGGTCCAAGGATTGAGCCGCACATTGACAGATGCCTTTGTGGGGGCCGTCTGTTCCTGTATTGGCGTCTTAGGGTTTATTTTCTGACTGCGACGAGTTTTCACTAAAAGCATAAAAGGGGCGTAAGGCATGTTATTCGTTTTCGGGACTTGCGTCATATTCTTTCTACTATTGTCTTGTTATCCAGTGCATGCTACGCACCTTACCCTCAGTCTTTGAGGAGAGAAGGTAGGTGATGATGATGATGAGATTATATAATATATATATATATATATATATATATATTATATAAATATATATATATATATATATTACTATATATATATATATATATATATATATATATATATATATATATATATATATATAATGCTAAAAATAACAAAGAAAAGAACTTTTAAATTCACTAGAAACAACTGTGAAAAAAGCTATGAAGACGCCAAATTTCATATTTACACCATTTGTCTATGAAGGAAAGGATTAAAAAAAGTGATCCAACCCGATTTTCTTGAAATTTACAGGAAATATTTAAAATGAGCCGAAAAAAAAGGAAAATAGTAAAATAAATGTCGAAAAATGACTGTAAATACTTTATGGCGTTACCTCACTGAACATTTCTAACATGTATAATTAAATTTAATTTTAATTTCAATGTTATTTTTACACCACTCACGGTTCGTGGGTAATGGTGGTATCAGACAAATGTTTGTGTGACATGCATTTGTCATATCGCAACTTCCTAAATATTTGATCGTCATTTCACGAACTTCATATTACCATTTACTTTCGATTTATATTGTTTAAGCGTCTCATGAAAGAGTTCCCATTCAGATTATATAGTCTATTACTTCGGTTCTGCAATAATACCTTTCCTGCATTTGTTTGTAAGTAGATAAGAATTTCTGTACGTCTATAGAACTAAGGAAGCGATCGATGATGTGCGTAGGTCGATAGGATTTTCTATAAATTGACTAGTATTCTTGGTATAACATGTATTGAATTACGGTTACTATAGACGGGGTATTAAATGTTTATTCATTGATATTTAACATCGCTTGCGTACCCGGCTAATTATAATTTATCGGCTAGCTAACATTAGAATCCAAATGAGTATTCAAATACTCTGTTTCATTATTTACTCCATAATCTAACTTTAAACTGATTATGTTTGATAATGTTTATCAAAATGAAGAGTAACTGAAAGAATGGATAAGCTGTGATCTAAGTTTCGGTCATTAAAGCTGGCTTGGTTAAATATTCTGTAAGCCACTCTTCAGCTATGTAACATAAAAATAATTCACCTGACTCAAAAATACGTTGTATTAATAAATGTGATTGAGTAGGCACATTAAAATACAAATACATGATTTTCTTTATAAAGAATGAACGCTACTTTAACTGGGATTGATCTTCACGCATAATGTTTGTATGTGGGGTATACCATGGTAAGGTGGTCATGAATATACTTAGCTGTAAAATAGAACACTTTTATTAAAAACCAGAGAACATGTATGTTAAGAGCCAAAACGAGTATGATTTTAAAATGAGTTTTGGTATTTTTCCTATGATTAATGTATTAATTTTCATCCAATCACGATATAGGTCAATATGAAAAAACATGTTTTTACATACGTAAACCAAAAAAACGGATAAAATTTCTCGACAATACATACAGGTACATATGAAATAAGCTTTACTCCGTCACTCACAAGAAAAGGTAAACATTCTTCTACGCCTTGCTTAATGGATTCTACCATCCGCAGTTCAGTTTGAAATATATTTAAAATAATAATACTACATAGGCAGGAAGTTAAATAACTACTTATACGGCTGCGAAGTAGCGGATATTGCGCTGCGGGCGACGCGGGGCGGAACCGAATATTGCCCTGCGGGTCGTCGACGCGGGGACGGGATCGGCGGGAACGCACCACGGTGCGTGGTTGCTGCCTTTGCGGGTGGGGGCTCATGCTGAGCCCTGGGTGTTAGCTTATGAACTAGGGGGAAAACTACTTCGACCAATCACAAGTAAGGAAACATTTCCTTTTAAATGCTTAAAGGATCTTACCGATCCAGCATGTTTCAGTTGAATTATATTTTATAAAAATATAATTAAAAAATGATTCTGTCTATACTGGAATTACCTTTTGACCGATATTAGGAAAAAATTAGACCGTCGACAAAAAGGCTTATCTAAATTTAGGCTAAATTTAGGCTAAAACGTAGTTATTATACATATCCCCGATTTTAACAGACAAGGTAGTTTGAAGATAGTAATTTGACCTGGAATTTAGCTTAATCCCGGATAGCTAAAAGGATTATCCCTACATACACATTTGTCAGAGAGAGGTCAGTTCTATCTGAAGAGTGCGGGTTGTAGTGTTTTCTCGTGATGAATGGAATCTTCATAGAAATAATAAATAATTAATAAGAAAAACACGAATTATTTAAAACTTGAAATATTTTAGTTAACAATCGAGTGAATAATATAAATTGTAAGTGAATAATTTGCTTATTTTTTAATATATAAACTTAGAAAGATTTAATAAAATAATGTATGTTAGCAGAGAAGACAACTTATTTTGTTCTTTTATAACTTATTACATGGTAAAGATGATGTAAAGCAGTAAGTCACTAGATCAAAACGTGACATTAAAGCTTTTGGTGTAGAGGTCAGGGCGACCTTGACTGATTTACTGATTATTGCTTTAAGGTAATAAAAATAATATGTTTTAATAAAAATTCATGAAATTTTGTAAAAGTTTATTTTAAAACTGATATTTAGTTATAATATTTATAAACAAAAAGTATCTCAAGTTAATAAAAACTTCTTTTAAGGAAATGTGGTGCTTTATAAGAAGTCTTAAAGAAACTTTGAGAAATAGATTTAGTTATATTTTGAATGAAGTAATTATAATGTACCGTTTAATTAAAACATAAAATGTTTAAATAAATTATACGTTTATATGTGTAAGTAAATCTGGGTGATTGTAAGTAAATCTCTGTGTGTGTAATTAAATCTGGGTGTGTGAGTGTAGCGTAAACCTCTTGGCGTGTGAATAAAATCTTGGGTGTGTGAGTCTAGTAATCGGCGTGTTGTAAGTAAACTGTGTGAGAGGTAAGTAACATTGGTTGAATGTGTATGTGTGAGTGTAAATGTAAGTTGATCTATGTGTACAATGAAGTGACATAGTGAATGTAATTGTGTAATAAGTGTCAATGAAATGTTGTATCAGTGTCAAGGTGAATTGTTCTCATAGTGTCATAGTGAATGTTGTCTAAATAAATAATAAGGTTAGGCATGTAGTAAATAACACTAAGTTAATAAAAAATCAAATAAAAATAAATAAAATAATAAAATAATATATAAAATTAATAAAATATCATAAATATTAAAAAATAAGTATTAAAAAAATAAAAAACATAAAGTATAAATATGAAGTTAAAACAGTAAAATCTATACCGTTAAAGCGTAAACATGAGTTAATAGCAGTAATACATGAGTTAAAGCATAAAACATGAGTTAAAAGCAGTAAACATGCGTTAAAGCAGTAAAACATGAATAAAGCAGATAAAACATAAAACAAAGCATACTAATCCCCTAGGTTTTAGGTAACTCTATTGATTTCATGATTTACTGCTTTAAGGGTATGTAAAACATTATAGACCAAATTAATTAGGTAAGCAGAAAGTTAAAGCAGTAAACATGCAGAAAGTAAAGCAGTAAAGCAGAATAGTTTATAAGCAGATAAAAGCAAACAGAAAGTAAGCAGAAAGTAAGCAGAAAGTAAAGCAGTAAAGCATAAAGTTAAAGCAGTAAAAGCAGTAAAACAAAGCTAATCCCTTTAGTGTTAGGTAACACCTCTATTGATTACTGATTTTACTGCTTTAAAGTTTTTAAACTATTTAATAAATATTTGAGTTAAAACAGTAAATCAGAAAGTTAAAGCAGTAAATACATGAGTTAAACAGTAAAGCAGAAAGTTAATACAGTAAATTGAAGATAGCAGTAAAAAGCAGAAAAGTTAAAGCAGTAAATCAGCTAAACAAAACGATATTAATGTCCCTTAGGTTTAGTTAGACATCCTTTCGGACTTACGGCTTTAAGGTATGTATGTTAATAAATATGTGAGTTAGAGCAGTAGTTAATAAATATTAAGTTAAAGCAGTAAAACATATTGAGTTATAGCAGTAAAACATGGATTAACGTCAGTAAAGCAGTAAATCAAAAGCATACTAATCCCCCTTAGGTGTTTGTGTAACACCTCTATTGATATTTATATTCTTTACTGTTTTAAGGTCTTAAAGTATATGTTTTAATAAAATTTCGTACATTGTAGTAAAAATGACTACATGCATTTTAATAAATTTATAAATTAAAAAGTACTGAGTAAAATATAAAGGATTGTCTGAATGATTACAGTTTAAGGTTGGAATAATGTTTTACTAAAATGTTAGGTGCCTAAGTGTTAGTGTGGTTAAGTATTAGTGTAGTTAAGTGTGAGCGTATTTATTTGTATGTAAAAGTAAGTGTAAGTGTCTATGGTGAATGTAAGTGTCATAAGTGAATGTGTGTATAGAGTGTAATGTGGGTTGTATGATGTGTGTGTGGTTTGTGTGTGTGTGTGTGTGTGTGTGTGTGTGTTGTGACCGCTTGTGCTATCTAAGTGTAAAATGTAAGGTGTCTGATGTAAATGCCAGTGTTAAGTGAATGTGGTGTATATAGGCATAGTGAAATGTGTGTGATAGTGAATTTGTGTATAAGTGTCATGTGAATGTTGTGTTTGTGTGTGTGTGTGGTGTCGTGTTTGGGTGTTGTATGTTGTGTTGTGTGTTGTGTGTGTGTGTGGTAAAGTTAAAGAAGTGATAGAAAGAAATAGTCGGTAAAGTTGTGTGTGTTGTTGTGTCCCACGGATGAAATACAGTTAGGATAGATCCATACAGGTCTGGTTCCTACATGACCTCATGTTAGCACATAACTACCAAAGGCTAGGCATCAGTTAACTGGATGAGCTCAAGGCGGGGAGGAGGCTAGGTGCAGGTGTAGGATATGTAGGATAGGATAAGTGTACGTCTAAGGTTAGGTTAGGTTTGTTAGGTTAGGTTTGGTTAGTTAGGTTAGTGTTAGGTTAGGTTAGGCTAGGTTAGGTTAGGGGTCTACTAGGTTAAGTTAGGGTTAGTTAGGTTAGGTTAGGTTAGGTTAGGTTAGGTTAGGTTAGGTTAGGTTAGGTTAGGTTAGGGTTAGGTTAGGTTATGGGTTAGGTTAGGTTAGGTTTGTAGGCTGGGTATAGGGTATCGAGCATGGTCAAGGGCGAAAATATCATGGTCAAACAAGTAATTAATAATATGAAAATATATATATATAGTTTAATATATAAGATAATAATATATATATATAATATATATATAATAATATATAATATATTACTATAATATAATCCATAATATATACTTTTATAATATATAATATGATATATATAGTATTATATATATATATTATTATATACTATATTATATTATATTATATATATATATATTATCTGATCTTCTTTTTTCTCTCGCTCTCCCCCTCTCTTCTCTCTCTCCTCTCTCTCCTTCTACTCGTTCTCTCCGCTGGCAAAAAAGATCACGTGTTAGCTTCGCGAAACGAAACTAATACAAAATAAATAAATAATAACTCATTTGGGAAATTAACTAATTAACAAACTAATTAATAATAAAAACTGAATAAAGATAATTCAAATAAAAATATAAAAATAATGAAGCAGGTCTCCACGTCTTTTTACGTGGCGATTCTCAATACGAGATACCTTATAAAAAAATAAATATAAAATTAATAACTTAATAGCATAATAATTAAACGTAATTCAATATAAAATAATTAAAATAATAAATTCACAAAGTAATATATATATATATATAAGTATTATTATATATATATTAAAGTTAATAAAAAATTAAAAAAATATATATATATATATATTATATTATTAGTATATTAGTATAAAAAAAAAAAATCTTTAATAATATCTTACTTTCGGACACTGCTCTTCTCTCTCTCTCTTTCTCTTCGTACTCTCTCTCCATTCTTCTCTCTCTCTCTCTCCTCACTCTCTTCTCTCATCTCTCTGTATCTCTCTCCGTCTCTCATCTCTTCTCTTTCTCTCTCGCTCTCTCTCTCTCTCTCTCTTTCGTTCTTATATTACTGATATTATATTCATATATATATCGTATATATATACTATATATATATATATTATATATTATATAATTATATATAGTATATATATATAATAATATATATATATATATATAATTTTGTGCTTGTGCGTTTCTTGTTTTATATAATATAATTATTATATATATTATATATATATATATATAATTATAATTTTTATTATATTAATTATATATTAATTTTAATTATATTATTATTATATTATTATGAGCGAATGCTTAATACTAGTGTATTCATGGTGTGTGTGTTGTGTATTGTGTTGTGTTGTTGTGTATGATATATATATAATAGTATATAATAAAATGCGGGGCGGCGGACAAAAATGCGGATGGGAATAAGGCTCCGATGTGCCAACGTTCAGCGTCGGGCAAATACGTACCTGCGTGCTAGGATTCAAAGGTTAAGACATAAAAAATAGTGGCTAAGCCCATAAAGGAAGATAAAAATCACCGTGGTCAAATTAGACCATGGACGAAAAAATAGGTGGGTAAAAGGGGGCATATACAGTAGATGAGGCAAGCCTCCGTTGCGCAACCCTTCTTCGAAGGTGTAAAAATAGGGTTCCGAAAAAATAGGTTGCCAAAGAATTAGGGGGGGTTTCTAAAATTAAGTGGTTCTCAAAAAATAGGGTTGCCAAAAATACTCTCCAAAAAATTGGGTTCTCAAAAAGGTAGCGGTCAGAAAAGGTAAAAAAGGTTAGATCATTTGGCTGAGCAATAATACCCCCTTACTACTGGTTAACTGTTTTTGATGTGACTGTTTTTTGACTGTTTTTTGACGTTTTTGACTACGTTTTTAAATGTTTTTGACTACTGTTCTTTTGACTGTTTTGACACTGTTTGAACTGTATTTTGACTGTTTTTGACTATGTTTTGATGTTTTGACTTTTTGACTGACTGTTTTTACTGTTTTTTGATATCTACTGTTTTTGACAACTTGTTTTGCACTTTGACTACTGTTTTTTGGACTGTTTGACTATGTTTTTTACTGTTTCGACTACAGTTTGCCTACTGTTTGACTGTTTTTGGACTGTTTTACTGTTTTTGACTGTTTGTACTGTTTTTGATGTTTTTGACTGTTTTTGAATAGTTTTTGCTACTGTTTTTGATGTATAAGTTATTGTCTGCTAGAAAGTGTCGTACTGTTTTACTCATTGCTGACTTGTTTTTTCGATCAGTTTGACTGTTTTTGACTGTTTGACTGTTTTTGACTGTTTTTGGCTTTTTTACTGTTTTGGACTGTTTTTTGACTGTTTTTTCGATGGTTTTGACTGGTTTGACTGGTTTTGACTGGTTTGACTGTTTTGATCTTTGACCTGTTTGACTGTTTTCGACGTTATTTATTGTTATTTTTACTACTGTTGTTGATAATGTCTTAACTATTTTTGACTCCTGTTATTGATGCTACAAATATAGATGTTGTTATTATCAGTTTTTGACTGATTTTTTCAATGTTTTCACTGTTTTTTGATTGCTGTGCATGATCTTGCATTTTGAGTTGTTATTTGACTAATGTTTTGACATGATTTTTGACTTCACATGTTTTTGACTACTGCGTTTTTGACTGTTTTTCGACTAACTGTTTTTGATGTTTTTGACTGTTTTTTTGACTGTTTTGACTTTTTTTGACTGTGGTTTTTGACAACTGTTTTTGACTGTTTTGACAGTTTTTGACTGTTTTTTACATATGATTTAACTTTTTATGACTAATTTACCTCTGTGTCTGTTTTTGACTTTTTTGACTGTTTTTGATGTTTTTTGATTTTTTTATGTTTTTGACTGTTGCTACAAATGTTGAACTGTTCTTGATCTGTTCTTGACTGTTGTTGATGTTGTTTTTGCCTGTTTTTGTTCGTTGGTGTCTTTGTCCCGCCTGTTTTTTCCTCCATTTGAGAAAGGGAAAACTTTCTCCATTTGTCTCATTTAAACGGTCATTAAATATCCTTTTTGTACTTCGTTTCCGCTGTTCCAGACACTGATTGACTGTTTTTGACTACTGTTTTGCTGACTAATGTTTTGAACTACGTTTTTGACTACTGTTTGTACTAACTGTTTTTGGAACTACTTGACTGGTTTATGACTGTTTTGATCTGTTTTTGGACTTGTTTTGACTGTTTTTTTTGTATGTTTTGACTGTTTGACCGTTTTTGACTGTTTTGAAAAAGACATTGTTTTTGACTTGTTTTGCTGTTTGATTGTTGTTTAACAGTTTTTTGACCTGGGTTTTTGGACTGTTTTTGACTTTATTGACCTTCGTTTTTGACTTGTTTTTACAGTTTTGACTGTTGACTGTGACTGTTTGACTGTTTTTGAATTTTTTTGACTGTTTTTGACTGTTTTTTGCTGTTTTTGATGTTTTTGACTGTTTTGACCTGGTTTTGGACTGGTTTTGACACTATAGTTTTGAAAGTATGTTTGACTGTTTTTGACTAATTTTTGACTGTTTTTGAAAGTTTGTGTTTGAATGTTTTTTGAATGTTTGACTATGGTTTGACTCTTTGAGCTAATTTGACTGGGTTTTGGACCTGATTTGTGTTTATTGACTGTTTTTTGACTGTTTTAGAACTATGTTTTTGAACTTTTTGACTATTGTTTGTGACTACTTGCTGTTTTTGACTAACTCGTTTTTGGACTAGCTCGTTTGACTACTGGTTGTTGACTGTTTTGACTGTTTTTGACTGTTTTGATTACTGTTTTTTGACTGTTTTTGAATGTTTTTTTGACTGTTTTTTGCTGTTTTTGACTGTTTTTGAGTTTGTTTGACCTTAACTCGGGTTTGCTGGGGTTTTTGATCTACTTCGGGGTTTGACTGGTTTGACGGTGCCTGTTTTGACTAGTTTGATCATCTGGTGACTGTTTTTTGAACTTGTTTTTACTGACGTTTTTGATCTCTGTTGATTTGACTATCTGTTTTGGACATTTGGGTTTGACTTAATTTTTTTTGACTACGTGGTTTTTTTGACGGACTGTTTTATGACTACTGTTATTTGACTACTGTTTTTGGACTACTCTTTTTGACTATGGGTTTTTTTGACTGTTTGATGTTTGACTGCTTGACTAAGTTTCTGAATTTTTTTGACTTTTTTGAAGACTGTGTTTTGACTGAAAAGACTGTGTCCACAAGTTTGTGCCTGTTTTTGACTGTTTTGGATGTTTGACTGTTGACTACTGTTTTTAACTGGTTTTGACTGTTTTTGATGTTTTTTGAATGACTGTTTTGAACTGTTTTTGACTAATTTTTGACTACTGTTTTTCACTGTTTTTTTGACTACTTTTGACTGGTTTTGACTGGTTTTGACTGGTTTGACTGTTTTGGTTGACTGTTTTGACTGTTTTTTACTGTTTTTCTGACTGTTTTTGTGAAACTGTTTTGAATGTTTATTGAATTTTTTTGGACTACTGTTTTGACCGGTGGTTTGATGACTGGTTGACTGTTTTTTTGATGTTTGACTGTTTTTGACTGTTTTTGACTGTTTGACTGTTTGACTGTTTTTGACTGTTTGACTGTTTTTGACTGTTTTGACTGTTTTATCTGTTCTTGTATCAGAATTGCTAAGCGCTGGTTTTCCACGATTTGGGTTGTTTTGACTCTCGTGACTGTTTTGACTGTTTTACTGTTTTTGACTGACTGTTTTTTGAATGTTTTTGAATGTTTTCCAGAATTGACATTGTACACCCTAATGTTTCGATCTTGACAAGCGGTAAGAATATGTCGCTGACCATGATCAACCTTTAATAGGA
>JABUQX010113077.1:12500-22500 GCA_015478945.1 Trachelipus rathkii | reverse complement strand
ATGAACGACTTGGGAGCTGAGCTGTACGAAGTGTTCAAGGTGACTAACGATAAGTAGTTGGTAGATTAGCTCTCCAGATAAATTCAGAAATAGAGAAAAGTCCTTGATTGTGGTCGAAATTGAAATCAGCCCGAATGATAGGTTCAGAGAAAGAAAGGAACAAGAGAATAGTAGTAGGAGAGGGATTCCGGACCCCGAAAGTGACCGCGACCTTTTGACCTTTTTGACCGCGCGACCTTTTTGACCTACCTTTGGGCAACCTGAATCTCTTTACCTTACCTTTTTGGGCCTTTACCTTTTGGGCCTAGACCTTTGGGCCTAGACCTTTTTGGGCCTAGACCTTTTTGGGCCTAGACCTTTTTTGAGAACCCAAATTTTTCGACCAACCTTTGGTCTTCCATGGTCATTTTTGGCCCACGGTATTTTTGAGAACCCAAATTTTTTGAGAACCCGGATTTTTTTGAGAACCCGGATTTTTTGAGAACCCGGATTTTTTGAGAACCCGGATTTTTTGAGAACCCGGATTTTTTGAGAACCCGGATTTTTTGAGAACCCGGATTTTTTGAGAACCCTAATTTTTTGGCAACCCTAATTTTTGGCAACCCTTCGAAGAAGGGTTGCGCCAAACGGTTGCGTCAGCAACCGTTGTACGTATTGCCCCCCCTATTTTACGCCCCCTAATTTTTTTGACCATGGGTCATTTTTGACCCACGTTAATTTTTGGGCTACCCTTTGGCCTTCCATGGAACCTTTGATCTTCCATGGGTCATTTTTGGCCCACGGTATTTTTTGAGAACCCTAATTTTTTGAGAACCCTAATTTTTTATGGCAACCCTAATTTTTGGCAACCCTTCGAAGAAGGGTTGCGCCAAACGGTTGCGTCAGCAACCGTTGTACGTACCCCACCCTAATTTTTTCGGCAACCCTAATTTTTGGCAATCCTAATTTTTTCGGCAACCCTAATTTTTGGCAACCCTTCGAAGAAGGGTTGCGCCAAACGGTTGCGTAAGCAACCGTTGTACGTATTGCCCCCTATTTTACGCCCCCTAATTTTTTCGACCATGGGTCAATTTTTGCCCACGGTAATTTTTGATCTTCATTTAGGGGCTTAGCCCGTTTTTGATGTCTTAACGTTGTTTGACCATGATATTTCGGCATTAACCTTGCCATATTCCATGGGTCATTTTTGACCCACGCCAATTTTCTGGCCACTCGTGGCCCACCCGTCACATATTTCGTTCCTAACTTGTACGCATGTATGGACCTACCCTAACTTGAACACCTACACACGTGCGCGTGCGCATACACACACACACACTTACACTTATACAGACATTCACTATGACACTTATACACACATTCACTATGACACTTACATTTACCCATAGACACTTACATTTACACTTATACTCACGTACAAACACACTGCCAATCCTTTGGTCGTCCATGGGTCAATTTTTGCCCACGGTAATTTTTTGTCCTTCCTTTAGGGACTTAGCCCTTTTTTGATGTCTTAACCTTGTTTGATCATGATATTTCGCCTTTGACCTTGCCATATACCATGGGTCAATTTTGACCCACGCTAACTTGATGGCTTTGATGGTTCCCAATCACCGTAAGAAGTATCTAGTGATGTTCTATTAGTGTTCTATGAGTATTAGATGAGTATTAGATGAGTGCCAGGTGAGTGCCAAGTGAGTGCCAATGAGTGCCAATGAGTGCCAAGTGAGTGCCAATGAGTGCCAAGTGAGTGCCACATAGTGCCAAGTGAGTGCCACATAGTGCCAACTGAGTGCCACTTTTTTCAAGCCTTTTCTAGCCTCCCCTGAGCCTAGAATAGCCCTAATATGGGTGTCTACCCCTAGGTTATAAGGTATGCGTAATCGATTGGTGTATATTACAAGTTGCTAGGATGCTTCCTACTATGAGTTAGTATTTTTCTAACACTTATACACACATTCACTATGACACTTATAAACACTAGGACACTTATAAGAACTTACACTTGCCATAGGCACTTACATTAAACCATAGACACTTACATTAAACCATATACACTTACACTCACACCCACACACAGATACACTTACACTTACACACTCGATATTTTGATGCCTCAACTTTGATGCCCCAGCATTAATGCCTCAGCATTGATGCCTCAACTTTGAAGGTTCATCTTTGATGACTCATCTTTGATGACGTCATCTTTGATACCATCTATATTGATGATTCATCTTTGATGAAATCACCTTTGATGGCTCATCTCTACGCCCCATCAAAGAACAGAGTTAATATTAATGTCTTCCCTAGTTCATAAGCTAACCACCAGGGCGCCGCATGCGCCCTCCGCGAAAAGCCAACCAGCCCCGCACCCGCAGGTGCGATCCGCCGCGTCCCCGCCCGCCGCGTTCCCGCCCGCCGCGTCCCCGCCCGCCGCGTTTCCGCGTACCCGCCCGCCGCGTGCGCCCGCAGGCGCAATATTTCCGCGTACCCGCCCGCCGCGTGCGCCCGCAGGCGCAATATTTCCGCGTACCCGCCCGCCGCGTGCGCCCGCAGGCGCAATTTTTCCGCATCCCGCGCGAATGAAAAATATATATATATACTATAAGTCATTCATTTTATTTCATACTTAAACATTTCAAAGAATTTCTTTTCAAATATACTATGAGTCATTCATTTTTATTTCATACTTAAACATTTTTATTAAAAACATTTTCGCGAACATAAAACTGTAACTCATTACAGACCTATTATTTAACACATATATTTATTAACATTATTTTTACTTAATACTTTTTAATTTATAAATTTTTAAAAATTGTATGTAAGAAGAAAAAACCAGAGTGTCTGATATATAAACATTTTATTTTACTACAATTGTACGAAATTTTATTAAAAACATTAACATTACATACCTTAAAGCAGTAAAGCAGTAAAACAATAGAGGTGTTATTACCTAACACCTAGGGGGGATTAGTATGCTTTTGTTTTACTGCTTTACTGCTTTAACTTTCTGCTTTACTGCTTTAACTTTCTGCTTTACTGCTTTAACTTTCTGCTTTACTGCTTTAACTCATATGTTTTACTGCTTTAACTCACATATTTACTGATTTAACTCATATGTTTTACTGCTTTAACTCACATATTTATTAAAATTACATACCTTAAAGCAGTAAATCAGTAAATCAATAGAGGTGTTACCTAACATCTAAGGGATTAGTATGCTTTTGTTTTACTGCTTTACTGCTTTAACTTTCTGCTTTACTGCTTTAACTTTCTGCTTTACTGCTTTAACTCACATACATTACATACCTTAAAGCAGTAAATCAGTAAATCAATAGAGGTGTTACCTAACACCTAGGGGATTAGTATGCTTTTGTTTTACTGCTTTACTGCTTTAACTATCTGCTTTACTGCTTTAACTCTCTGTTTTACTGCTTTAACTATCTGCTTTACTGCTTTAACTCTCTGCTTTACTGCTTTAACTATCTGCTTTACTGTTTTAACTTTCTGCTTTACTGCTTTAACTCATATATTTATTAACATTATGTTTTTTATTTTGTTTTAATACTTTTTATTTTTATTCTTTTTATTCTTTTTATTTTATTTTTATTATTTTACTTTTATTATTTTATTTTGTTTTAATACTTTTTATTTTTATTCTTTTTATTTTATTTTTATTATTTTACTTTTATTATTATTTTATTTTGTTTTAATACTTTTTATTTTTATTCTTTTTATTCTTTTTATTTTATTTTTATTATTTTACTTTTATTATTATTTTATTTTTATTATTTTTATTATTATACTTAGTGTTATTTACTTCATGCCTATTGTTATTATTATTTAGAACACACATACACACACACACTTACACTTATACACACATTCACTATGACACTTATACACACATTCACTATGCCACTTACATTTACACTTATACACACACACACAGATTTACTTACACAGATTTACTTACACTCACACAGATTTACTTACAGTCACACACAGATTTACTTACACACACACACACACACACACACACACACGCACACTCACTTACACACCCACACACACACACACGCACACTCACTTACACACCCACACACACACGCACACTCACTTACACATATAACGTATAATTTATTAAAACATTTTATGTTTTAATTAAACACGTACATTTATATTACTCATTCAAATATAACTAAAATTATTTCAAAGTTTCTTAAAACTTCTATAATAAATCAATCATTATCTTTGAACAAAGAATTTATTATTAACTGTTAATACTTTTTGTTTATAAATTTTATAACTAACAAGTTTTAAAATAACTTTTAGTAAAATTTTATGAAATTTTATTAAAAACATATATTTTACGTACCTTAAAGCAATAAATCAGTAAATCAGTAAGGTCAGCCCCTAGCACCCCTCTACACCAAGCTATGCCACGTTTTGTTCTAATGACTTACTGCTTTACATCATCTTTAGCGAAGTAATAAGTATAAAAATAACAAAATAAGTTCTTCTCTGCTAACATAACATGTATTTTATTAAAATCATTCTAAGTTTTTATTTAAAAATAACAATTATTCACTTACATTTATATTATTCGCTCGATGTTAACTAAAAATATTTCAAAGTTTTTTTAAATAATTCGGATTTTCTTTATTATTATTATCTATGTACATTGACAATCCAACACGAGAAAACACAACAACCCGCACTCCTTACAGATACGAAACTGACCTCTCTCTGTAAAATGGATTGAAATACCTACTTTAGCCCTAAATTTAGGATAATCCTTTTTATACCCCGGGGCGATTTAGGCCTAATACCAGGTCAAAATATATTTCAAACTGACCTTTTTCTGTAAAATGTGGTGCAATAACTACGTTAGGCCTAAATTTAGGCATAAATTTAGGATAAACCTTTTTGTATCACAGGCGGATTTAAGCCTAATACCAGGTCAAAAGTTAATTCCAGTATAGACAAGAATCGAGACATGCTGGATCGGTAAGATCCTTTGATCAGGTAAGAAGGAAATGTTTACCTTTCTTGTGAGTGGACGGAGTAATCCTTATCTCTATATGACCTCGTATGTGATTGGTCGAGAATTATTTTATCGCTTTTTGGTTTTAAGATATGAAAAAACATGTTTTTCATATCCTGAGCCTTACCTCTGATTGGATGAAAATTATATTTGAGCAGGTGGATGTTTTAGACCCAAACTCATTTTAAAATCATACTCGTTTTGGCTGTTAAGCGGTGCACAAGTTCTCTGATTTGTAATAAAAGTGTTCTATTTTCACTAAGTGTATATCATGATTCACCTTAACATGTATACCTCAATCCAAGACATTATCCAGTAAATTCAAGATCCCAGGAAGTAGGGTTTCATTCTTATATAAAAGAAAACCCGATGGATTTGAATTTTTCAAGTGTGCTACCCAATCACCCTGTTATAATACCAAGCGTATTTTCATGAGTCCAGATGAATTACTTTGTATATGTAATCACACTGAAGAGTGGCTTACAGAATACTTTAAACCAAGTTCAGCTTTAAATTGGACCGAAACAGTTATTAGCCTGTGCGAAGAAACCAGCGATAAGCAAATTACTCTAGCATTTTATAAACATCAAAACATAATCAGTTTGGAAGTTAGATTATGGGAGAGAAATAATGAAACATCAGTATTTGAACCTACATCATTTGGATTCTACATTTCAGGCCTAGCGCAGATGAAATATATGTTAGAGGTACGTAAGCGCATGTTAATACAGCTGAAGAAGACATATGTGTTATTTAATTACGTAACCGTAATTCATTACATGTTATACCAAGAATACTACGCATTTAAGAAAACCCTGATCGATGATCCTACGCGCATCATCGATCGCTTCATAAGTTCTATAGACGTACAGAAATTCATTTATCTACTTAGAAAACAATGGCAAGAATGTATTTATGCAGGTGACCAGAATGTAAATATACTATGATATCTGAGCGGGAACTTTTTACGTATGTGTAACTGAAGGTATTACTGAGACACGAAACTATATCATCGATAATGATATAAATGATTGGCATATTTGCAAAGATTTAAAGAATTTTAATATAAAATAGTTATAAACATCATGTGTAAAATGTATGTAGAAGTATTATATTTAATGTGAACCTTATATATAAAACCATTGTAAATATATTTAACACTCTTGTATATATATATTTTTTATTTATATTTATATATATATAATATATATATATATATATATATATATATATATATATATATAGTATATAATATATATATATATATATATATATATATAATATATATATATAAATGCATTGTGTAAGTTAATGATATTTAAATTTCTAATTATATAGTAAAGTTTTATTATCCTTATTTTTACTTTCTTAAATAAATATTTACATGTATGTTAAGAGTTTAAATAAACGAAACTTGGGCTCAGGATATGAAAAAACATGTTTTTTCATACCTTAAAACCAAAAAGCGATAAAAGTAATTCTCGACCAATCACCATCGAGGGTGAATTATAGAGATAAGGATTACTCCGTCCACTCACAGGAAGGGTAAACATTTCCTTCTTACCTACTTAAAGGATCTTACCGATCCAGCATGTCTCGATTCTTGTCTATACTGAATTACCTTTTGACCTGTTATTAGGCTTAAATCCGCCTGTGATACAAAAAGATTTATATCTTAAATTTAGGCCTAAATTTAGCCTAAAGTAGTTTATTTCCCCACATTTTAAAAAAAAAGGTGGGTTTTAAAAATTTTTTTGACCTGGTTTTTGGCCTAAACCCCCCCGGGGAGAATAAAAAGGATTATCCTAAATTAGGCCTAAAGTAGTTATTTTCAACACATTTTACAAAGAGAGGTCAGTTTCGTATCTGTAACGAGTGCGGGTTGTTGTGTTTTCTCGTGTTGGATTGTCAATGTACATAGATAATAATAAAGAAAATCCAAATTATTTAAAAAACTTTGAAATATTTTTAGTTAACATCGAGCGAATAATATAAATGTAAGTGAATAATTGTCATTTTTAAATAAAAACTTTAGAATGATTTTAATAAAAATACATGTTATGCTAGCAGAGAAGAACTTATTTTGTTATTTTTATACTTATTACTTGCTAAGATGATGTAAAGCAGTAAGTCTATAGAACAAAACGTGGCATAGCTTGCCGTGTAGAGGTCGCGCGGGCTAGGGGCTGACCTACTGATTTTCTGTTTATTGCTTTAAAGTACGTAAAATATATGTTTTAATAAAATTCATAAAATTTTAGTAAAAGTTATTTTAAAACTTGATAGTTATAAAATTTATAAACAAAAAGTATTAACAGTTAAAAATAAATTCTTTGTTCAAAGATAATGATTGATTTATTATAGAAGTTTTAAGAAACTTTGAAATAATTTTAGTTATATTATGAATGAGTTTTAATATAAATGTACGTGTTAAATTAAAAACATAAAAAGTTTTAATAAATTATACGTTATATGTGTAAGTGAATGTGCGTGTGTGGGTGGTAAGCTGAGTGTTGCGTGTGTGGGGTGCGGTGTTGTAGTGAGTGTGAGATACGGTGTGTGCTGTGTGTGTGTGTAAGTAAATCTGTTTGTGTGACTGTAAGTAAATCTGTGTGTGTAAGTAAAATCTGTGTGTGTAAGTAAATTTGTATGTGTGTATAAGTAAATCTGTGTGTGAGTGTAAGTAAATTCTGTGTGTGTAAGTAAATCTGTGTGTGTGTGTGTGTGTAAGTAAATCTGTGTGTGAGTGTAAGTAAATCGGGGTGAGTGTAAGTAAATCTGTGTAAGTAAATCTGTGCTGTGATGTTGCTGTGTGTGATATAAGTGTAAATGTTACAGTGGCATAGGAATGTGTGTATAAGTGTTCATAGTGAATGTGTGTATAAGTGTAAGTGTGTGTGTGTATGTGGTGTGTTCTAAATAATAATAACAATAGGCATGAAGGAAATAAACACTAAGTATAATAATAAAAATTAATAAAAATAAAATATAATAAAAGAAAATAATAAAATTAAAATAAAAAGTAATAAAAAAGTATTAAAAACAAAATAAAATAATAATTAAAAGTAAAATAATAAAAAATAAAATAAAAAAGAATTAAAAGAATAAAAATAAAAAGTATTAAACAAAATTAAATAATAATAAAAGTAAAATAATAAAAATTAAATAAAAGAATAAAAGAATAAAAATAAAAAAGTATTAAAAACAAACAATAAAATAATAATAAAATTAAAATAAAATTAAAAAAGAATAAAAGAAATAAAAATAAAAGTATTAAAACAAAATAAAAGGAAAACATAATGTTAATAAATATATGAGTTAAAGCAGTATTAAAAAGCAGAAAAGTTTTAAAGCAGTTTAAAGCAGATAGTGAAGCAGTAAAGCAGAGAGTTAAAGCAGAAAGCAGATAGTTAAAGCAGTAAAAAACAGAGAGTTAAGCAGTTAAAGCAGATAGGTTAAGCATAAAGCAGTAAACAAAAGCATAATTAATCCCCTAGGTGTTAGGTAATACCTCTATTGATTTTACTGATTTACTCCTTTAAGGTATGTAATGTTAATAAAAATATATGAGTTAAAGCAGTAAAACATGTGAGTTAAAACAGTAAAGCCAGAAAGTTAAAACAGTAAAGCAGAAAGTAAAAGCAGTAAAAGCAGAAAGTTATAGCAGTAAAGCAGAAAGTTAAAGCAGTAAAGCAGCAAAGTAGAGCAAGTAAAGCAGATAGTTAAAGCAGTAAAGCAGAGAGTTAAAAGCAGTAAAGCAGATAGTTAAAAGCAGTAAAACAGAGAGTTAAAGCAGTAAAAGGCAGATAGTTAAAAAGCAGTAAGCAGTAAAACAAAAGCATACTAATCCCCTAGGTGTTTGGTAATAACACCTCTATTGACATTACTGATTTACTGCTTTAAGGTATGTAATGTTAATAAATATATGAGTTAAAGCAGTAAAACCAAAGTGCAGTAAAACAGTAAAGCAGAAAGTTTAAACAGTAAAAGCAGAAAGTTAAAAACAGTAAAGCAGAAATTTAAAGCAGTAAAGCAGAAAGTTAAAAGAGTAAACAGAAAGTTAAAGCAGTTTAAAGCAGAATAGGTTAAAAGCCAGTTTAAAACAAGAGCTTAAAGCAGTAAAACAGTAAAACAAAAAGCATACTAATCCCCCCTAGGTGTTAGGTAACACCTCTATTGATTTTACTGAAATTATGCTTTAAGCGTATGTAATGTTAATGTTATTTAGTAAATCAAAAAATGATTATATTATCAGACCACTCTTGAATTTTTTCTTCTTTACATACAATTTTTAAAAATTTATAAATTAAAAGTATTAAGTTTAAAAAGTATTAAGTAAAAATAATGTTTAATAATAATAATGTGTTTAAATAATTAAGGTCTGTAATGAGTTACAGTTTTATGTTAGCGAAAATGTTTTTTAATTAAAAATGTTTAAGTATGAAATAAAAATGAATGACTCATAGTATATTTGAAAGAAATTCTTTGAATAGTTTACATTGATATCATATTTTATCGTTCGCGGGAATATTGCGCCTGCGGGCGCACGCGGCGGGCGGGTACGCGGAAATATTGCGCCTGCGGGCGCACGCGGCGGCGGGTACGCGGAAATATTGCGCCTGCGGGCGCACGCGGCGGCGGGAACGCGGCGGGTCGCACCTGCGGGTGCGGGATTGGCTGTCTTTGCGCGAAGGGCTCACGCTGAGCCCTGTTGGGTAGCTATGATCTAGAGGATAGGACAAAAGATGAGTATCAAAGATGATATCATCAATATAGGCTGTTATCAAGGATTGACTTCATCAAAGAATGAGACGTCATCAAAGATGAGGCAACAAAATTGAGGCATCAATGCTGAGGCATTAATGCTGAGGCATCAAAGTTGAGGCATCAAAGTTGAGGCATTAATGCTGAGGCATTAATGTTGAGGCATCAAAGTTGAGGCATCAAAGT
>JABUQX010113076.1:0-18237 GCA_015478945.1 Trachelipus rathkii | reverse complement strand
AAGTCATTTTTTTTACGACTGTCATGGCGTTATGATTGGTCTTAAAGTGGGATTTATAGCGCCTGATGGTCCAGCGATTCACATTATGCGATCTAATCCTCTCGTTAGAATGATGCCTCTCCTCATCCTTCTTTCCTCTATGGTCTCTCTTCCTCTATCTCTCTCTCTCTCTCTCCTCTCTCTCTCTCTCTCTTCTCTCTCTCTTCTCTCTCTCTCTCTCTCTCTCTCTCGTCCTCTCTGAATATGCCTTCAGGTCAATCTCTTTACGGACTAAATGCTATCTTAATTACTCAAGGAGTAATATTACTTTAATGATCATATTTTTAGTTCAATGAGATCTAATATGTAGATTATATTTTTCTATATATATATATTATATATAATTATATATTTATGATATTTAATATATATATATATATATAGTATAATATAAATATTATTAGTATATATAAATATATGTATGGACCTTTAATTGAGTTCATGGTGCAGATAAATTGTTTTTTTTTTTCAACTTTTTTTAATATATGTTTGGAATAGTGAAATTACTAGCAATTTAATTAAGAGCTGTGAGAAGATAAGAATTTGAAAGCTAAAAAAATTTAATAATAAAGTAAGAAAAATCGCTCATTTTGCTGATGTATTAATATCTGTGAAACGCATTTTAGTGCTAATGCGTGAAAGAATTTATGGTAGGGGAAAAAATAATGTTTCTGGTAAAATACGTTCAGTATTGTTTTTTTTTTTTTTTTTTCATATATAGAATTCTGTTGTATACGATTAACAAAACCATATCTACTTGAACTTACAGTAAACCGCACCTAACCTATACGGATCTACGATGCAGTAAACACCAATCTAACTATATGCGATCGACGATTGCAGTAAATTTCAACATAACCTACTATGGTTCTAACCTTTGGAGTACAGTTTTTCTTTTGTTTCAGGTAAGATTTTTGTCACTACAGAAACCATATCCCGCAGACGTCACTCCTGTCCCAAACGCTGCCAACGTACGATGCGTAAAAAAGTACAATATTATTAAATAATTACTTTTTTATGTATTTGAAAATTTTTTGATCCTGCTCATCACCTCTCAAATTTATTGTTAGTAATCATGACTAATGAACATATATTGAAAAAGTACTAAACACTATTTTCTGCACCTAATGAAACTCATAAGAATTATATATATATATATATTATATATTATATATAATTATTTATATTATATATATTATACACATATAAAGATATATTATGAAAATATATATATATTATATTAGAAGTACTAGAAGAAATATTTATATAATTAATAATATTCTATTATTTTTTATAAATAATGCTAAATTATATAAAATTTAATTTATTATATAATATTCTAATATTATATTTAATTTAATTATATTTTTTATAATTGATAATAATTACATATAATTTAATGTAATATGTATTATATAAAACAATGATATGCATTTCTTCATTTAATTATATATATATTATAATATATTTAATTATTAATGCAACTTAAAACCCTCTGCATGGTTTTACATACTTAATTATTAAATATAACTTAAAAATTATATAATTTAGTTATATCATTACATTATAATATTATATTTTATTTAATAATTTTTATAAATAAATGTATAAAATTTGAAGCAATATAAAATTTAATTTATTATATAATATTTAAATTATATTTATAATAAGTATAAATATAATAAAATATTATATATATAAATATTTCATAATTATTTATATAAATATTTATATAATTTAAAATATTTATATATTTTTATTTATTATAATCAATATTTATTATATTTGTTATATTTATTTCTTTTTTTATAATTATTATTTTAATTTATTATTGCCATGTGGTGGCACTGCTGGAGTACACTTTTCATCTTTGGCCTAATTCTTGAAGGTTCCTTCGGTCTATTTTATTCTTCATTAATATTCTGTTTGTGTCGGGACCTGTCAAGGTTATCAGTGTTTTTCAATACTTTTGGTCACTCTTAATATTAAGTAACAAATAATGATAATATAAGAGGCACAGTATTATACACACATCCTTAAAATTTTTCTGATAACCTTACCTTAAGTGGGGATAAGTTACCACGTCTTGATCTGTTGAATTCCTATTATAAAAACCATCTTTTTTGACTTGGGTCCTTTCAACCCAACTGATCGTTGTTTGTGATTCCACCATGGAGAGAACTTCTTGTTTATATAGTTTATTATAGAGCATCATGTTTCAAGTGACTCTTGTTACGCTTTACCCTTTCTATGCCATTACCTGTTTATGGTGTACTGCTTAGGCGTGAATAATCAATTACGCAATAGAATTTATTTAAAAATATTATTTCCATTGTTGAATGTGTATAATATTATATCTCATATTTTATTAGTTTATTAGGATCTATATTATCAAAACATATTTGTTGGGCTATTCTTTTAATTTTAATATTATTATATTTCTTTTTATTATTATATAGTATAATATTATTATATAATATAAATTAAATATAATATATAATATATATATAATACATAATACATTACTATACATGTAAATCTTTATTTGCGGGGGTGAGGAATTAGTTGATGAGAGGTGCAATGTTAAAAGTTATTGAGAATAATTGGTTGGTTGGAATGCTATACATGAACTATTAAAAACGTAGAAGAAATATAGACGCAAGGTCAACAGTGGTTAAAGAATGAGGAGGAAGAAGAATAGAGTTTAGCGGTGAAAACCAACCATAAAATGAATTCCAGAAAGAAATTATTCAAGTAGGAGACGGAGTCATGAGGTCGTTCTTGAATTATGGATTCAAACACATTGACGATACTATAGAGAGCAAAGTATTCCGCGTACCATAGAGATCGGGCAAGCGTTGCTTTTGGTCCGGGCGGGAAGCTGACGTTGGAAAAAATATAATATATATATTAATATTATTATATATATATTATATAATTATAGATATTTATATTATATAATATAATAATAGTATATATTATATATTATAATTAATAATTATATTATATTATATTATATAATAATATATAATATATATATTATATATTATATAGTATATTATCTATATATATATTTATATATATATATACTATATATTATTTATATATTATATATATATATATATATATATATATATATATATATACTATTTATATATATAATCATTTTATATATATGTGTGTGTGTGTGTGTGTGTTGTTGTGTGTGTGCGTGCGTGTGTAAGTATGGTGTGTGTGTGTTTAGGTGTTTGCGTGTGTGTAAGCGCTGAATGGTAAAAATAATTTTAACCTAATCTTTTTAGGAAACTGATCAAAACTCAGGAAAAAAATTATATAAAATATAATAATAATAATAATAATAATTTTAAAATGATCAATATAATAATAATAATAATAATAATAATAATAATAATAATAATAATAATAATAATAATAATAATAATAATAATAATAATAATAATAATAATAATAATAATAATATATTATAATAATAAAGATTTTCATGAAACTTACAAAAAAATGTTTGAAATGATATTTGTAAAAGAAAGAAATGTCGAAATGTCAAAAAAATAAGTTCAAAAAATGAGACTAGAAAAAGTTAAGTAGTGTCCAAATTTTAAATTAAAAGCTCATTTACTGACAAAAATACATTCTTTTAATTTAAACTTCTGATGTTTAAATAATATATACTTATCGAGAAGTCGCGCACATGAGCCCCTTATTTGTACAGATTTTCCTGTGTCTCATACATCAATTTTCCTCTAAAAATTAAAAATAATCCATTTCTATGATATAGCAAAAAAAAAAAAAAAAAAAAAAAAAAAAAAATAAAAAAAAAATAAAAAAAAAAAAAAAAAAAAAAAAAAAAAAAAAAAAAAAAAAAAAAAAGTACTTTTAAACACATATATGGTCCTTATTATTTATTATTATTATTATTATTATTATTATTATTATTATTATTATTATTATTATTATTATTATTATTATTATTATTATTATTATTATTATTATTATTTTTTTATATTATTTATTTTCAAATAACTAATATTCCTTTGGTTTATTTTATTTATTATATTATTATTATTAAGTTATTATTATTATTATATTATATTATTATTATTATTTTTAATTATTATTACTATTATATTATTTATTATTATTATATTTATATATTTATTAATACAAATTATTTCTTATTATTATTATTATTTTATTATATTTAGAATTTATAATTATTTATTTAATTAATAATTGTTTATTATTTTATTATATAATTTATTATTGTTATTAATTATTTTTTATTATTTTAATTATTATTATTATTATATGTTTATTATTATTATTATTTTATTATGATTATTATTATAATTATTAATTATTATTTTATTATTGTTATTTATTATTATTATTATGATTATTATTATTATTATATTATTTATTTATTATATTTAATTTTATTTATTACATTATAATATTTATTATTATAATTATGTTTATTAATTATTAATTTAATTAGATTATAATAATTATCGTATATTATATTATCAATGGACAAAAACGTCCCCCTAGTAGCCTTTTTCTCATCTAATTGCTATTTAATATATATTAATATGTTATTATTCTTATTTTGTATATATATTTAATAATATTATCCTAAACAGAACCAATATTATAATCCTATTAGAATCAAAATAAAATATTTTTAATTTTTCGGAATTTTGGAATATTTTTATTTTTATTCTTATCTTATTTATCATTATTATCCATTATTCATCTATTAATTATTTATTCTATATTCACTTATTCTTATTTCATTTTACTATTTCTTATTCACTTTATTAATTCTTTATTCTATTCTTTATTCTAATTATTATTATTTATTGTTCATTTAATCTATTATTTCTTATCTCATTTCACTTTATCACTTTATAACCTTATTTATTATCTTTCATTTATCTTTTCTATTTCACTTATTTATTTTACACTTCTTAACATATCTATGCTAAAATAAATTAGATTGCCTTATAAAAATTTTCAATTCTTCTTTAATTTTAATATTCTAAAAAGAACAATAAATACTCCAAGTTAAAATCAATAATAACAAAAGAAAAAGAAAAATGAAAAAACAACTTGGCTTAAACAATACACAAACAAAGCAGAATAGCAGCAGGAAGGAAAAAACATCATGCAGCAAAACCACTTCATCCCAAGCCATACAAAACTGAAAACAAAAAACAATCAAGTTATGCATAATTTTATTCCAAAGAATTATAAACTCGAAATTTACGAACAAACAAACTAACATATTTACCATAAAAGTTTCTTTTAAATCCGAACCATATGTATTTGGCAAAGGGACTACTTGAATTTGTAGATGTTGTGTTTTGTAGTTCCGTTCAAAAAATACTACAATTTTGTCGAACTTTTTAAACATCTTCTTTAAAGAATATTTGAATTTCTCTATTTCTGCGAAGGAAAAAGTAAAATGATTTAAAACTGAAAAACAATTAAAGGTTTAGTCAAATATGCAAATTGTCCTCCTTACCTGCACGACAATCATTTTCTAAATGAGAAGTACTTTGGAAATGCTCAATTGGTAATATAAGTAGATGATCAGGGACTAAGCCTCCTTTGGCTAAGGCTAAGTAGCTGAAAGAACCGACACTAATAACCATGTGTTTCTCAACATCAGGACTGGCGAGACAAAACCAACATGGACCTAATCCAAGAAATTGCAATGTTATTAAAAATAAACAAAGTAAAGAAGAATTTCATAAATGAAGATCACACACTCCACAACCACTCTCCTATAAACTATTTATAGTACAGATACGTCTAAGTTCGATTACCAGTCCACCAATCACATAAAATTTAACTAAACAATAAATTTTTTTTCCCATGGGGCAGAGAAATTCAGTTTCCACCATTAAAATTTACAACATTAAAATTTACAACAATCCAAAATAGTTTTTGGGACATCCACTCATAAATAGTTTTCTCTCAGTTTTCAAATAAGTTTTCCCTATATTTGCACATTTTAAAAACTTAGGCCAATAAAGGAAAAGAAATATAATTTATAATAAGTTCTCAAAACCAGTCTTTAATAACTTTAAAATGTAAACATCTAGCATTCCATATATCACCCTCGTTTAACGACGTTATAATTAGTGTTATACACAAGATTTTTTTGTATCGTATTTTCTTTTCAGTAACATTACAAATTATTCAAGGATCTATTGAATTTGTAACTAATTAATGTGCTGACAGTTAAAATCTGGGTTGTCTCTATTTGCAAGGTATTAAACTGTCATTTATAAATTTAATATGAAGAACAATTTAACTTACACAAAATAGTAATTTATCAATAATTCAAATCACCAATTATTTTCATTGCGTGATTATTTCAATCTAACACCATGGGAAAAAGAAAATATAGAATCATTAGCACAAACTTATAATGCCGATATTATACAATGAATGTAGTAATTCGAATAGGAAGAAAAAAAAATTTAAATACATTTTAAATTAACATACATAAACAAAAAAAAAGGGAACCGCACGAATAACCCCTGGTGGTATATTGGCTCTCAGGCGCAATCTTGCTATAATTCGTAACTCTGTATCTGGCTATCATCTACATTTTTTCTACTTTTTATCGCCTTCCCATTTTGATATCGAAGTATCTTTTGAGCATCCACTATCCATTAAAATAATAAAATCGAATACTTGGAGCTTCCAGACCTAAAAATAAACTATTATTTTAGAATATCAAGTGTCATATACAAAGATGTGAGTGAGTAATAGTGTAATTCCACCTGAAGGTGAGAGGGAGGCAGGGACCGACTTGAACGTACTCACCTATGTGAGTCGCTTGCGTGGATTCCTTTTATTATAAAACTTTTGTTATGAATGATTATTGCGTAAGAGTTAGAAAATTGAATTCACTCCGCATATATGAGACCTACTAAAATCATCGGTTACATTTTGAGAACATTCATTTTCACACAGGGACAGTTACCTTTTGACTTTACTTTCAAAATTTAGAATTAGTTTCCATAGAAATTTTTTATCAATTTCACCTCTTGATATTTGACTTAAATCTATCTATAAGACTTGGAAGGTACTACTTTTCCATGTTTGTCGGCCATTTCAGACTATTTTGTCCTCTAAAATATGTGGTGATTTTTTTTTTCAAACTTTGAACAATTTGCAGCGAAACTCATTTCTAAATAACTATTTTGAAACTTGGAAATAAAATAACACTTAGAAAGACTTCTTTCTTTACCATTACGCAAAATGGATACTTAAATCTTTTGGGCTTGCGGCACCGATTGAAGGATCTTTAGGAAGAAATACAATCTTCTTTTTCAAAATCCCTTAATCATGTTTTCTACAACACATCTTTAACAAATTGATTTAGGTAGTCAATCCCCTTATCCTTCCCGTACCTTCAGGGCCGATTATTGGGGTACCATTCATTTAGCTTGATCATCTAATTCGACTCTTCACAAATACTGGCGGCGGTCTCCTACCCGTGTTTGGACTACGACGACAAATACTTATCTTGATTTCTTGAATTTGGACCGTGAGAATTAAAAAGCATAATTATAACATACCCCGCCGATAATACCATCTTTATAATTCTTCAGAACACAACAACATGGTAACTAAAAAATCATTTTGAAAACATTTAATCAAAACCCCCTTTTTTAAATAAATTTATGCTAAACTTAACAGCTATAATCAGTATTTATTATCAGAAACATTTCATTATTATTACAACCTAAGGCAAAATGTATATGTCCTTTACCTCCCAAATTAAACAATATTTTTCTCTTTCCTTTATTTCCTGGCTTTTCATTTTTTTCTCAACCAGCACTCTTACTTTGTTGCCACCTACCCATAGTGCCTCAAAGCCTCTTCAAAACCCTTCTACTTTAGTCCCCCAAAGCTTCCTAGTTCTCAACTATTCCCATTTCTTAAACTACACGGCCCAATGTTTCTGAGCTTATCCTTATGCTCCCCCAGCTACCACCAAAACCTTTCTATTTCCCTTAGCCTTTTTGTGTACGCCTCCAGCATACAGCCTTCTAAGCGTCATTGCGAGCTCACCTGCCTACTCATAAATCTACTTCCTTGAGCCTCACCACCCAAAAAAACCCCCCACAGCTCGCCAACCCAACTTCCATTTATTTGATCCATTATCTCCTGCTCACGCTTCCAATTCCATCCATCCTTTATTCCATCTCATACCTCTTCCTAGAAGCGCGCTTTGCCCCACACCCATCTTTACATAACATTATCTACGTACCAATTTTTCAACCATTTGACCCATCTTTCCTCAATTCCCTCTCTCACATCATATCTACCACCTTTCCCTCACCAGTCATCAGCCTCATTCCAGGCCGTGCACACCATCAGTTATGTACTGAACTAATCTATCATCACTAATTCAAGTAATCCGATTTTCCCCCCTCCCGCCCCTCTAAACCTTATCGAAATATATACAGCATAATTAAATCTCTCATATCCCAACCTTTCATCCAATACTTTTCCCAAATCAGTTATACAACATAATCTAGATTTTTATCTCTTACTCCACCATAGTATCTCACTACTATACATTATATACGACCACCCAATCCCATGTAGATAATCCCCACCTAAATATATTATGTTTATAAACATTTCCCTTATATTTTTTTGAAATATGCTTATCATTTTTTTTGCACCAAATATGCCCCACTATCATTCTTCTTTCTGACTATCATAGATCGTTCTATTGTTAACAGAACTTCACTCCAGTAAATTACTATGTTCCTACGTCCTCTCTTTACGTCCCACAAATATCTGTCCATTTGATCCTAATATATTCTTTACCTACCTACCGTGCGCGCTTCACTCCTGCCATTCATATTAGCTAACCCAATGAGACAATTACATCCAATTACACGTAAGACTTTACCACAATGCTATGGTATATACATAATTGGCAAAAAAATGATTTTAACTGTTTGAATAAAGTTTCGCTACTATTGAAGTATAAAAATTTAGTTATGTTTTTAGAAGATTCAGAAAATCTTTCTTTTGATGACATCAAGGATCCAGTTATAGAGAATCTTACCAAACTCAGAGAGTTGGTCTCTGATTACTTACCAAATCTTTCTTCAAGTTGGGTTGTGAATTCCATCAACTGTGAAACAGCCGATATGCCAGAAAAGCCTGAAACTAGCAGAGGCATTTCCAACCCCCTCGAGCGAATATAATTTCAGAACAAGACATCTGTCAATTTTTTAAATGTCATTTAACTTAAGAGTCATTCAAAATAGCACACAATAAAAAAAAAAAAAAATCTGAAATGTGGCGGATATGCTACAATAAAAAACCCACATTGCACCCCCGCCCCCGATATCACTTTATACCACATGTATCTAGAAACTCACCTTGTTACACATCTCACCTATTGTCCCACATTCTCTTCCTCATAAACTAATTCCACCCCTACCTCACCCCTCACTCTCTCGCTCACCCCCGATACCATCACCTTGTATTTTTCCTAATATCCAAACTCTCCTCGTTCCACTTCAAAACTTAGATATTCTGTTATTACCTAACACATCCACCAATTTGCCCTCAAAACAGTCAACACCCACTTCCTCCGGCGTCGTGTACAAAATCCTCTATTTTAATACCTCTCCATAATACAATACAAGGCCCAGTGGTCCTAAATTACACTCTCCTCCATCTTGCCCTACTTCTAGTATAATAAAACTCAATCAGGCGTGTACGCTTAAGAGCGAGCCCCCACATAATAAAGACAGGCCTTGAACACCTAAGAAGTACCACCGCTCACCAACCATCGCCAATAACTAATAAAAAGCAAGCATACGTTTCACAATATTATAAAAAACAAATAAAAAGCGTTAAACAGCTCTCCAGTTCCCTATATACTAATTCCCGCTCCTCTAGCCCTTCTGTTTCCTCCTTCCCCCTATTTCCACCCCCCCTCCCCTGCGCGCCCTGCCTTTCGCCTATTCCTTTTCCTTTAAAATAATCAAGTTAAGACTAATAATCTATCTATTAAGGTAATCAAGGAGGACAAGTATTATATTTTAATAGGGAAAATTTTTCTTAAAAATATATTGTTTGATATTTGCCATTCTATTATATATTTGATAATAACCAATAAGACTTTTTATATTTCACTTTTTATGTCAACAATAATATACATTCAATATTCAAAACCTTGTCCTCTTAGTTTACAAAAGTATTATAAGAATAGATATACGTTAGATTAAAAACTCCGTATCCTTTTTAATTTGGTGTTATTGATAAAATAAGTTTCTCGTATGCAGTGAACTGGTGGTTCCAATTGAACCTGCTAATCAAGCCCTTGTAGAATGTGATACAATAATTTTTATTCTTCGAGATATATCCTGTGTATCCCAAAGTCTCTCGTTATCTTTTATTACGGTCCGATAATCCGTGCTGGCCTCGATTTTGATTCTTGGCATACCTATTATCACTGATCATACATGTAGATCCTAATGTTTCAGGACCTAAAAACAGAGTCTACAATTTTAATAGTCTCTGCAAAATCAGCTGTGCCAAGGTTTTTACGCTCTGTGTCGAACCAAAGAAGATCACAAATTAAATGAGTTATTTGGCGTGCCCATAAATATTTTAAAAGGCAATAAAATAATTTAATAAATCAAACTAAAAAGATGTTACAAAACGAGGACCCGTGTTTTTTATGAGACTTTGTTGCTATAAATTCAGTTAACAAAGTAAATATTTGTTAATTAAACACCTAGTGGCAGACGTGAGAGTCAAGCGCCAAATGCCTTGTTCAAATTCAGCTCTCTAAGTGTTAGCGGTCTCATATCGAACAAAGGAGCCCAATTCTAGTCTGAAAGGCAGCCCAATATATACATCTGTTTCTTATGCGCTAGTTGAGAAATGGTTGATCTTCAGTTTGCTATCTCTAGTGATGTATGAACCAATATGTATTACGAGAAGGTGGATTAAAGGCCTTGTTGTATCTCTATCTGTGTCGTAAAGATATTGACACCAAAGTGCACACCTACAGTTACGTTGAAGATTGTCGAAGATATGGAAGGTAACGATCTTACAGTCTGTAAAAAAAAGATGCAGTAACAGCGAATAATCTCTCAGTCAGAGTGATATCTACATGAAAAATTCGAAGAATTATGTTTAACACATCACACTAGATCACAGGAATTATAAGCATTTGCCCCCTGGCCCAACATGTGGAACCCAAAGCGTACATGCTTTACCAAGATGCAAACAATTCGCATCACAGGTAAATAAAGAGCGTTAATTTGCTACTTAACTTTTTCAAGGACTTCTTTAACGTTTTGGTGCAAACATGATAGGATTGTTTAATTAACTTGATTCCAAACGACGGGTTTTAGATATCTTGTTTGATTATAAAAGAACGAGTTTAACAAACGCTCAAACGTATTTTGTAAATTAAGGACACCCATTGCGTAAAAAGCTAAACTTTTACCTTTTTGTAATTAAAACCGTATACAACCAGCATCAAGACTGTTTCAGAAGACCTAAGGCATAACATGAAAATCAGTTTCTATAGGAATCTGATGTTATGTAGAAAGGAAATATGAAAAATATTATAAATAGTACAACCCTATATCTATATCAGAGTGATATGCTTCTGAGTGCCCCCCTGTTGCCCCGTACTCATATATATATTATATAGTATTATATAGTGATAATTTTCATTTTGGTTATGAGATTCACGAGCAAACATACATAGCGATCTAGCATGTGTCAATACGAGGAGCGATAGCGAATTTTTTTTCGATACATTGGGTAATATTATATCATAGCCCACTACCCATACATACATACAGAGTTGTATTAACTAAATATATGGATTTATTACTAAAGGGACTCAAATTCAATCCGTATTCTATGTTAATAGTGAGGAAATTATATAAGGTATATATATATGATATAAGTATAGTAGTAAGTATAGTATATTATATAATATATGAAAATAAATTAGTATATCAGTGGCCGGTACCTTACGGCCGCCCCCCTAGTGGAGTATACGGGGTAGCAGCTAGTTTCTGCTAACACGTCTTCTGATTTGGTCAGACAAGACCCCATTCTCACGGGAGAAATAGCCTATCTCACGTTCACTATATAATATTAGTATAGCCCTCTTATAGTATATACTTTTCTATACCTATAAATATACCTGTTTTACACTTAAAAATTTTTTCCTATATTTTAGGGGCATTGTATATATATATGATATAAAAAGTACCCATCCCCGCCCCCTATAATACCCTAGTTATTACTATATTTACCCAACAAATCCTATAAAGTTGGGGGTAGAGGTGATATAATATAAGTAACTAATAAGCGGTCGTAGAAATCGAGATAGGCGGTTTGTAAGTCGAAAAGGTGGTGTCAGGCTCACCCTTTGAGGGGGATCCCAGAAGAAATTGCCACGGAGAGAAAATGTGCATAAAGTGAGAGATGGAGAGAATAAAGGAAGACAAGGAAGAACAGTGTCAGACAGACATTCGAACAGACAAGGAAGTTGGTTCCGACACCGGTCCAGGATGTTGTAGGTGCATTGAGCTACATTGCAGTGCAGAGTTAGTGTCATATACATTCGTTTAGCCTAAATAGACTGACATTTCTAATTTCAAATCTCGTCTTCCTTTTATAAACGGACAACGGAAAATTATATAGTTTGTCCTATTTTCTATTTTATAAGTTTCATTTTACAGTTTCTATTTTTCTAACTTATTTTTTTTTTTTCTTCAATTTTTTTTTATTAATTTTTTAACTTTTTGACATTTTTAAATAATTCTTAATAAGAGCTTTATACTACTTTCTCTCGCTATGGAACTTTTTGTTGATTATAATTTTCAGTTTATAACTTACGTACCCAAGGGTATGGGTATAATTCGTACCCATTTGTTTGGTATAATCAGTTTTAATGTATACAATTATTTTTATGCTGTTTATACCAATTTTGAATAACTTAAAAAATTTGTCAGTATCTTTACATACCTAAAGCCAGTTAAATCAGTAAAATCAACCATCAGGCCCACCCCTACCCTCCCTCACCCTCCTACCCTTCCATGATCTATTTGATCCTATTGATTTTATTGAGCTATTGATATTTCAAGTCATATTTTTAGTTATTATACTCACACAAAAACTTTTATTTATTTTTGTTAATTTATTACAGATGTGGATTCTACTAACCAAATTATTCTTTTTTTATATGTTTATGACTTAATAAAATTATTGCATTTTTTACCGTTACATACACTAAGCAGTAAATCAGTAAAATCAGTTAATCAAACCCACCTTCCAGCCACCCTCCTACTCATTCGTGCATCTATTGATCTATTGATCTACTGATCTATTGACTATTGATTCAAGTCATATTTTTTATAAAATTGCTATGTTTCTTAAAACATACCACAATATAACGTTGTTGCTAGTGTTATAATAGTATACAACGTTCATAGGTTATCTGAAAATTTACAAATGAAAGTATCAAAATAAATTATATCGTCTAAAATATTAAATGTTAATTTACATTTAACATCCATGTAATATATGAAAACTAAAACAAAAAATAAATATCTCAATCCTAGTGCCTAAATGACATTACAGCATTCCTTTTATTTTCGAAAGCTATTACCAAGATAAGAAGTAAAAACTTATAGGAAAAGAGATCTTAGAAAACTAATTCTAATTTACTATACACACCGCCACAAAATAGTATTATTATTATTATTATTTATGTATTTTATTTAATTAATATTATTTAATTATTATTATTTAATTATTATTATTATTTATATAATATTATTATTAGGATTTATTATTTTATTTATTATTATTTTTAATTCCAACCATAGATCTCACAACATCCTTATAAACGCGTGTCGATCACTTTGCTCTAGAGTAGGTCCGACAACTTAGACAATTGGTGGTAAATTGTTCTACTCTTACCAGACATTCTAATACATTACGTAATATCTTGGTTACCGCTCAATGGATAGCCAATCAGAGACTGTATAATTGGCTATGCCAATACAACAGTGTCAACCAATTGTAAAATTCGACGAAAGGACTTCATTAATCATAATATCTTATTGACATATGTGAAAGAGTAACGAGATTTATTACTTTGTACCCGTATAATCTTATTGGAACTAAATGATGAGAATGGACTAAAAGACGATTTATTACTGTGTTCACAATATCTATTTGACAACCATGCAAGAAGGTAAAGATGATTTAATTACTTTTTGTCTTTACTTAACATATGTTTTTAATCTTAAAACAGTAGTTTATATATTATTATTATTATTTTATTATTAATTATATTATTCATTTATTATTATTATTATTATTATTATAATATTATTATTATTATTATTATTATTATTATTATTATTATTATTATTATTATTATTTTATTACTTATTATGAATAATATCAACTATATATGTATATGAACATTACAAATCTAACATACCGCACACACAACAACACTAACACACACACACACACAAACACACTCACAATAAATTTATAGACACTTTATCTTAAAACATTAGCCCTGAGGCAATCATCGTCTAAAGCATAAACTGATCACCCCAAAAACCCGGATGACCTGCCAGTATTTTTCTGATGATGTGCCAAGACAAATGAAGATAACATTTTCTAAACCCAAAATTTTTTTCGAACGTGATCATTTAAATCACATTTTCACATGGTTAATGTAAACATTCGTTTTTGTTATGTCATTATTCTTTTACTTTCCTCTACTCTAATTCAATTGTGCCCTAGTATTGGTTATTTTGAAAATAAAGTGAGGTGTATTAAATATTGGATTCTTATAGTTTTATTAGTCTTTTATTTTATAATCCCTTAATTTAAAAATAATCTATACTACTCTCTCTGTAAAAACTTATTTATTTTTAGCTTATTTCCAATATCGACCATTTTAGATATTTAACTAAAAATATCATTTTTATACACTGATCGCTTGGTCCATATTAAATAAGTTATTTGATGTATATTACCCAATCACATACAACGATGAAGCTTTATATATTCAGGGTTAGAGTCTAGGAAACACCACTCTACCCTTCCTACCCTTCCAGTGATCTTAATATAAGAATGCGTGAATAAATGACTGGACTATGATCTATAAAATTAAGATCGTATCGCAACTTCTAGTTGTGGTATTCGATCTATATTTTTGTCTACGAGTGATATAACAAAAAACTGTTTTACCTATACTTTCTGCTTATCTGTTCCTTAAAACATTTTTGTAAAATATTAACTTAAAATGTTATTTCATCTTAGAGTACATATTCATTTAACAGCAATTTTGTACCAATTTTTAATACCCGTAAAGACGAGTAAAGACAGAAATAAATTCCATTTAATTCAGTTAGACTCAACACTCTGCAGCTCCTCATACCTTGTTATTTCTTCTCAAGATTTCCTTGCATTGTCTCGAAACTAATTGATTCAAGTCATATTTTGTAATAACATACAAAATAAAAATAAGTTCTTCATAAAAGTTCAATATATCATACAAGTCCAACGAATAACATACTATTAGTTTAGCTATAACAAAGTTTTCACATACAAATAAAGCTAACATATCATAACATGAACTAAGAATTAATATTAATGTACAATAAACCAAACCTTATAAGTCATTAAGAAACTTACTAACAAGTAAACTGATAACATTAGTCAAAGTTTCTCCATACTAATAACACAGTAAGTAACTAATGTCATTTTACAAATGACAAACGCTAGCGATTTACACTTTAGTCAAGGCAGATCTCTAATCATATCAATGTTAATTTATTACATGAAAATTAGAATAATATTTATAATTCAAAAATATTCATCATACCTCCTTACAAACTAACGTTATATCTTATACTCTCCCCAACGAAATAAATTGCTTAATCAATATCAAAGTGTTTCACACCTCAAATAAAGCTGATTAGCATTTAAAACATAAAAGTGAGCTTAACAGAATACATATAAACAACTTAGAAAATTGTTGATTTCCTTTTAACAAATTAAAACTGCTAAAATTTCTTTACATACTTTAACAACAGTAAAGTAGCTACATTGCCTACAAAACATGTAACCTGATTCATATTTTGAAGAGAGAGAATACAATATCTCTAACATTTCAATTTTAATTAATAAATTGACATATGTAATAATATCAAAACTAACAAAATTGATCATAACCTGACATAAACATCATAATACCGATACTCTAGAAATTATTATTTTTAATTATTTTATTATTATTTATATTATTATTTATAATTTATATATTAGTATTATCTTATAATTATTTAAAATTATGTATTATTAATATTATTATTCATTAATCATTATTCCTTATATTATTATTAATTATTATAATATTGATTAAATTATTATGTTATAATTATTATTTATATATATAAATTTAATTATTTTTTTATACGTATTATTATTTATTATTATTATTATTCATTATTCCGAGTGATCTCAAAACACATGCCAAACTAGAGAGCGAAGGAGAATAACGCATCATAGATGTGATTGAAGATGTGAGATTGGTAACTTTTGCAACAGCGCATCAGACAGATAAAATTTGGCAACACAGCACACCAGCCAAAGTTCTGAGGTATATATCCAAAATTATTTAATTTTGGACATACTTTATCATTGTTCAGCCCCAGTTGCTGAACCTATTTATTTTTTATCAATATCTTAAATAAATTACATAACAATAAATATTAGTGTAACAATTTGACAATAGTAAATATAATTTTACAATATATTAAACCTAATGAAGCGTAACTATCACTAACTGACAAACTAATAATTAAATGCTAAAACACATCAAAGTAAGCTTCAACATCAATAAAGCTAACACTGCGTTACCTGAGTAAACTAAGAACATAATGTAAAAACATCACCATCACACCCACACACATCACACAAACACATACCAACACTAACACACACACACACACACTAACAAAAATACTAACATATCATTATACACGCAAAGAAAAACGGCTAATATTAATAAGTCAACTTACTTAACTATACAAGTAATATGCTAACATTGAGCGAAAACTTATCTTAAATTACACACAATATTTCAAACATATTATTCTCTAAAAATCTATTAATGTCAATTTTACTATTAGCGAATATTGTAATAAATATTTATGAGAACTAAAAAAAACAAAAAATTTAACTAAAACCTAACCTAACAAGCCTTACAGCCATTCATTTATATTGTGATTAATTGTAGGAGGAGCTACACAAACAGAGAAAATACGCTTCGTTTTGCAACGTAGGTCTTTTCATAATAAAATAATTAATACATAAACGATTCAAAATTACATTATTATTATTATATATTTTTAATTATTGTTATAATTTATTATTATTATTATTATGTAATTAATTATTAATTATTATTATTATTATATATTATTATTAATATTAAATTATCATATTATTATCTATTATTATTATTGATTATTAAATTTTTTATATATTATTATTATATTTATATATTATTATTAAATTATTATTATTATTATTATTATTATTATTTTATTATTATTAGGTATTATTTATATATTATTAAAATTATTAAATTCCTACATATGATCTCACAAACCAACACCAATAACATGTGCGACCATATCGCTTGCATTGTTTCACAACTAAATACATTGGCTGTAAAATGCTCTCTTATTCCTGACAACCTAAACATTAAACGCAATGCGGTTTTAACAAAGAAACTAAAAGTGGTTCGCGTTACAACATTCATGTTATCCTACTTGAGGAGGGTGGAGGATAACATAAAGAAAAACAGTACTAATTAATTTATAAGTATTGAGAAGAACATTAAGCCATTCAAAAGGTTTTATAATACGTTGGAAAAGATTTAATTTAATAAATAAGCAATAAAATAATATTTTCTTTATTTTCCCAATTACAAAACATTAACACTTGGTGCTTTGTTCTAACAATGGTATGAATTGCGGTTTCAAAACCAACTTACATGAAGTAAATTTGCTATGTCCAATTAACATATATCTAACCCTCGCTCCCTGCCCGCCCCCC
>JABUQX010113075.1:45000-51467 GCA_015478945.1 Trachelipus rathkii | reverse complement strand
ATATATATATTAGGATATATATATAATAATATTAATATAATAATAATATTATTACTGATTTATATAATATATATATATATATATATATATATATATAATATATATATATTATTTATATATATTATATATATTATATATATATATATATAGTAATAATATATATATAATAATAATAATAATAAAAATAATAATAATAGTAAGGGGTAGTAAACTGGCAGCCAAAATGTTGCAAGGCAATGTTGCATGCAATGTTGCAAATGTTGCAAGCAACATTTTGCAACATTTGTTTTTTCAAGGTTGACGTGTCAAAGTTAGGGTTTTTAAGGTCGGTGAGACCGAATTTAAGGTCTGGAAGACCGTTTTTGGAGGTTTAGCCTCCCAAAAGGGGGGCGGAGCCCCCAAAGGGGGCTTTTTGGTTCCTAGAAGGTTTTAAATGATCGGTAGATCATTTTTGATGGTTCCAATCGATTTGTCGATGTTTTTTACCCCAATATCGATGTTTAAATCGTCTTTCTACGTGCTCTGGTTGGCCTTTTAACATTGAAAATATATAATCGAAAGAAAATAATTACTATAATTAACATTCGATTAATCGTTGTAGTGATGTAACGAGTTCGTAGGCAACCTATTTTGGATGAAGGAATAGAGGTATCGCTTTCAAACTTGGTATATGGTTCTATGTAGAGTGTTTTTTATACTGATCCCACGCGAGTTTTTGGTGCCCGTAGGTACCCCTAAGGGGGTGCTGCCCCCTTAGCGCCAAGGTCAAATTCTTCCTGAAAACCATGTTAGGCTTAACGTAGCGTGCTAAAATTTGGATGTGAGCTAAATGATGACGTAATCTCGTCGGAGACGAGATTACGCCCTCTGCGGTCCCCCCGGGGACGTAGCCCCTAAAAATTAAAATATTCGTAGAAGACTGAACTTCGAGAATGGAGTCGGAAAGTCGGGTCGGAGTCAGAGACGAAGTTGCGAGTCGGATTTGGGATCCAGAGGTCCAGGACCCTCCCGGGAGGGGTTACGGGGTCCCCTCCTGAAAATAGGAAAGAAGAAATGCATGAATGTAAAACGATGAAGGAAGAAGAGAACGAAGAAAAGGGAAGAAGGAGAAAGGAGGAAGAAGAAGAATGAGGAAGGAGGAGTCTGAGAAGGGAATCAGAGTCAAGGAGTCGGAGTCAATACGCTCCGTGCGTGGAGCCGGAGCGGGTTGCTGAGTTATTAGAATATTGTGTAATGATCCAATATTGGTGTCTTTTATATGTTATTGGGTCTGTAGATTTCGAAAATAATGGTTCCAGCCATCAAGAAAAAATAAAAATAAAAAATAAATAATAAATAAAAATAAAATTTCTTATTCTTTTATGTTTATTAACTTACAAATTTACATTTTTAACATACAATAAATCAGTAAATCAGTAATCCGTAAACAAAACTGCCCTCCTCAAGCCCTGCTGTGAATCTATTGATCATATTGATTATTTGATTCAAGTCAAATTTTTTTACTAAAATTGTCCTGTTTTTTATACCCTAAATCAGTAAATCAAACCACCAGTCAACCACCCTTCCTACCCTTCGATGATCTATTGATCTATTGATTCAAGTTCAAATTTATTTTACTAAAAATTGTCATGTTTTACTTACCCTAAATCAGTAAATCAAACCATCAGTCCCTCCACTCCCCTCCCCATCCGTGCATCTATTGAATCTATTATTTCAAGTCACATTTCGAGTAGTATTTTTGGATAAAAATAACATAAAAACAAATTCTTTATTCACTGATCAGAAGATATTTTGCAACGTAACAAAGTTTTCACATTAATAAGCTTACTTAGCATCATCTGAACTATGCATATAATGTACAAAGGACAACCGACACACATCTTAAACAGAAATAAACTGTTAACGTTAACAAAGTTTTCGCACTAAACCAGTATAGTAACTAACATAGCATACAAAGACCTAACCTATTCACACTTTGCTCAAGCATATCTCTAACATAACAAATGTTAATTTATATTTAACATGGTAATATTTACTTAAAAATTTATCACAACATGGTTAATTATCATACTTATCAACGAATATACTCTAACTTAATAAGGTTTCCACATCAATAAAGCTAACAAGGCGTAACTGAACTAAGAAAATAATGTACAAAGGACCAAACCTAAACACGCTTACACCACGAATAAACTGTTAAACATTTAACAAAGTTCCACCACTAACACCACGTAAAGTAACTAAACATTGCATGCAAAAGCGTAACCTATTCTTACTTTTTCAAGGATATCTCTAACATATAAACGTTAATCTTACACTGACACAGAAACATTACCAAAAATTTATCACAACATTGGTTAATTATCATACTGATCAAATGGAATAACTCTACGTAACAGGTTTTCCACATCAATAAGCTAATCCATGGCGTAACATGAAAACTAAGAATACTTACAAAGGACAACCTAACACAACTTACACACGAATTAAAACTGTAAAACATTAACAAGTTCCCACACTTAAACACCAAGTAAAGTAAACTAACATAACATCCAAAAACGTAAAACTAATTCACACATGGTCAAGCATGTCTCTAACATAACAATGTTAAATTTACATTAACATGGTAATATTTAAAACATTTACCAATAAACTTAGTGTTAATTATTCATACAGACCAGCGAAAAAGTATGCTAACGTAACAAGGTTTTCACATTAATAAAGCCAACATAACATTGTTAGAACTAAGAATATAATACACAACGACAAATCTGACACATCTAAGCAAGAATAAATGCTAACATTAGCAAAGGTCCAAACTTATCACCAGTAATGTAACTAACAAGGCTCACAAAAACATAATCCATTCACACTTTATCAAACAGATCACCAACATGACAATGTTAATTTTACATTAACATAGTAATATTTAACAAAAAATTTAGCATAACCGTACCTAACCATCATAATACCTAATGGGTAAAGACAAACAACGTAAAGTTTTACCCTCTGTAAAGCTAAACTATGAACATAACATACTTAACACACAACAACCAGACGAATAAACAGCTATCATTAACAAACTTAGTCAATTAAAGCGAACATACGAGGAGTTAAAACAAGTTTTCCATTTTTATAACCATATAATTTCATTGAAAAAATCAGCGTTATATAAATTACATAAAAACATATAAATACATAAAAAAAACATAGTTTATTTAAATATATTAATTCATCTAATCAGAGAACATAGGATTGCAAGTTGGGTAAGTTCTATATATCTCTCTAAAGATTCAAACAACCTTTGAAAGGATGTAAAGCTATAAATGCATTACGCAACACTAAACATTTTTCGCAAATTACGCATATGAACACAGACTTTAAAGAGAGAAGATTAAATTCATCAGGCTGATAGTTATTAATGCCGTCCTGTATACTGGTATTATACGGGAAACCATATGTTTCGGTGGTGAAAATATCATAGATTACACCAATGGATATAGGTATTAAAGTCCTCAAGTTTGTCAACATCGTTAAGATGCGATGTTAATCGTTTTTTATTTTAAGCAATGCCGTTATATTTTTCAGATGTTCGAACTGTGAAACTTAGACACGTATGTCTGAAGGTAACACAATCGAAGGGTTTCCAGTAGTTGCGTACATCAAGGGTTTTAATATCGTCACACGACGAGAATACAACGTCTATTCTATTAGAACCTCTCACGTTATCTTTCCAGTTAGATATTTCACTGCTAGTCGATATATCAGATGACACCACATTTATTCCCTATCCATTCCTGCTGGCAATATTGATATTTTGATGAAAACTCTTCACAAACAATGAAAAAGCGTCTATTATTTGAACTCTGGATGGAATGCAAGCAATGTATCGGTATCCATCCGGCTGACGATTAAATATAAATGACACATGCGTTGGGGAAATAACGAAGCTCCTCGTGAAGATATCAACAACAGGCGTAGAGATGCGAGAGATGTCATCGTACCAGCACAGTGAAAAATGTCCTACTTACTGATGGAAATCGTATGCGTAAACAACCCTTAAATGTAATGAGATTCTTTCGTTCAACCAATCAGAAGAAAGTAACAAAGAATACGACGTACGAATGGACCATATCAGTTCAAAAGGGTATTATATTCTCGTTAGACAACAACAAACAAACAACAACAACAATAAAACATAGTACAAAAATAAGTTCTTATATACTAACCAACGAATAATATGCTACCGTAACATTGTTTTTCACATTAATAAAGCTAAGCTAACATAGCATGACCAGAACTAAGAATATATTTCAATGACAAAACCTAACACACCTTACGCACGAATAAAACTACTAACATTAACAGAAACTCCCGCGCTAACAACAGTAACTACATAACACTGTCATACAAAAACACGTACCTAATTCACAGATTTTTCACAGCATATCTCTAACATATCAATGGTAATTTTTTACATAAACATCGTAATATTTAACAAAAATTAGCATAACCACTGCTAAGACATGCATACTGACAACCCAAAATATAATGCTGAACGGTAACAATTTTTTACTATCCAACTCGTAATATTTAACAAAATTCATCATAACCTCGTCTAAATATCATAATTCCCAAACGAATAATTGCAAACATAACAAAGTTTTTTTCACCCAACATAACATAAAAATAACAAAATTTTATCCTATTTAACATAAAAATAAGTTCTTTGAATAAATATCACAGGGAAAAGCGTAATAGTATACTGATTTTAAAGCAGTAAATCAGTAAATCAAAACCACCATCCACCTGCTTATGATCTATCGACCTATTGATTCAGGTCATATTTCGAGTATCATTTTGGATCAGCAACATGTAAAGACGTATTATCTAACAAAATCTCTTAACAAAGTGACCAATCTATCAAAGATACCAGCATCTTGAACTATGAATTGACAGTATCTTCATCAAAGTGTCACTCGTTCTCGAGTAAACTATTTGAACTAATGAATAAAAACGTAGCATTGTAGGCAAAAATTCTCGGGCAATCCTGACATACATTACTCAACAAAAACTTCAACCTAGGCTCACGTTTTCTAAACATCATCGTCAGGTAACAGTAATATCTTACAAAACTCATTCGTTTCTCTACCAAATCAGTTGTTAAGCTGACGTTTCCTAGTAAGCCCGACTGCACCTACCTAAATTACGAATAAACAGGTTTCATTAACCAAGAAGTATCTAAAGCACACCACACTCCCGAGGAGAAAACCCAAAGTGGATGCAAGGCATTGAGAAAAGGGTGTGAATCCGGCAGAGGGGACGGATCACCCGAAGGGGTTAAGCAGCATTACCCTCCGGGAGGGGTAAGCCTCAGCCCTTCGGCTGATGCCTAAAATATTCTAATGAAAGAAAACGATGAGAGGTATCTAATAGAATAGACGTTGTGTTCTCGTCCGTGTGACGATATTAAAACCCTTGATGTACGCAAACTACTGGAAACCCTTCGATTGTGTTACCTTCAGACATACGTGTCTAGGTTTCACAGTTCGAACATCTGAAAATATTACAGCATTGCTTAAAATAAAAAACGAATTAACATCGCATCTTAACGATGTTGACATACTTGAGGACTTAATACTTATAGCACATGGTGTAATCTATGATATTTACACCGAAACATATGGTTTCCCGTATAATACAGTATACAGGACGGCATTAATAACTATCAGCTTGGATGAGTTTACTTCTCTCTTGTATGAGAGAATGAGTGCTGTTGAATCAAAATATGCTGAAAAATGGTTTAGTGTTGCTGAATGCATTTATACTTACATCCTTTCAAAGATTATGTTGAATCTTTAGAGAGATATATAGAACTTACCCAACTTGAATCCTATGTTCTCTGATTAGATGAATTAATATATTTAAAATTAAACTTTTTTTTTATGTTTTATATGTTTTTATGTATTTATATAACGCTGTTTTCAATGAAAATTATATGTTATAAAAATGAAAACTTGTTTAACTTCCCTCGTATGTTCGCTTTAATGACTAAGTTGTTAATGATAGCTGTTTATTCGTCTGGTTGTTGTGTGTTAAGTATGTTATGTGTTCATAGTTTAGCTTTACAGAGGGTAAAAACTTTACGTTGTTTGTCTTTACCATTAGGTATTATGATGGTTAGGTCATATGCTAAATTTTTTTGTTAATTATTACTATGCTTATGTAAAATTAACATTTGTCATGTTGGTACATGTTTGATTAAAGTGTGAATGGATTATGTTTTTGTGAGCCTTTAGTTACTTTTACTGATGATAAGTTTGGACCTTGTTAATGTTAGCAGTTTATTCTTGCCTAAGATGTACCAGTTTGTCGTTGTATATTATATTCGTAGTTCATAGCAATGTTATTTGGCTTTATTAATGTGAAAACTTTGTTACGTTAGCATACTTTCGCTGGTCTGTACG
>JABUQX010113075.1:20000-25000 GCA_015478945.1 Trachelipus rathkii | reverse complement strand
ACAGTCTAAAAAGGACCATGCGACTTCTTAGTATTATTCTTATTTATAATGAGTTGACTGAGACATTCATAATCGCTTTGTGGCCAATTATTATTTTTAGTATTGTTATTGTGATTTGGCTGGGACGGTGTGATAGGCCATACGGCTGCTTAAGTATTTTTATTTTATTATTATTATTGTTACTGGGATATTCTAGAGGGGCCAGTAAACTATGGCCTTCGACTTTGTGGTTGACTGGAGTTTGGTCTAAGAACCATGCGACTCTTTAATATTATTCTTATTTATTATAGGTTGACTGGGACATTCTAGAATCAATGCAACTTCCTAATATATTCTGAAAAATAATTAAACTGCCTTAACACTACTCAGAATCTCCCAGTCAACCCCATAATAAACTTTGGGAATAATACGAAGAAGCCGTATGGTCTTTTTTAGACTGCATAATAATAATAAAATTAATAATTAAGCCACATTGGCCTAGAATATGTCCCAGTCAACCCGCCAATAAATATAAATAATAATAATTTCTTAAGAAACAAACATAAGCCTATATGAACTATGTAATCGACCAATAATAATATATATATATAATTAACAATTAAAGATAATAATTAAGAAACCGCATTGATGCCTCTAGAATGTCCCAGTCAACTCACATAAATAAGAATAATAATAATATTTAAGAAGCCGCATGGGTCCTTTTTTAGACTGTCCCAGTCCACCATTAATAAATTATTATTTTTAATTATTAATTATTTATTATTGGTTCCAGTCAACTCATAATAAATATCAAATAATAAATAAGAATAATACTTAAGAAGCCGCATGGACCCGTATCTAGACTGTCCCCAGTCAACCAATAATAATTAATAATTAAAAAATAATATTTAAGAAGCCACAATGACCCCTCTAGAATGTCCCAGTCAACTCATAAATAAATAAGAATAATACTTTAGAAGCCGCATGGGCCTATCTAGACTGTCCCAGTCAACCAATAATAATTAATAATTAAGAAGCTACGTGGCCCCTCTAGAATGTCCCAGTCAACCCGCAATAAATAATAAATAATAATATTTAAGAGCCGCATGGGCCTATCTAAACAACTTCACGCCTATTCTTATCCTCAAAGCCAAAAATCTACCTCCTCGTTGTTTTACGTTGCGCCCTCTTCAGCATATCTGTCTTTTTTAATAAGGGTGCTAAAATTGTAGACAATATTCAAATACTGGCCTAACATATCTATTATACGACATTATACAAAAACAATATATATAATTAGTCTGCACATCTGGCATTAATTTTTCAATTTTAAACCTAGGCCCTAGCTCTGGGTTCAAAATCTTACAATGGAAACAATGAAACAGCAACACTAAAGAATATTACAGACTTACGGGTTACAATGCTAATAGTTTGTTGAAAATTGAAAAAAAAATATATATTTAAAAACTTCATAATATATATAGTTTTATTTTAATTTTTTATTTCTATTGAAGTTAAATTACTTAAATATACAAAAAAAATAAAAAATAATAAAAAAAATATAAAAAAATCAAAAAAATCAAAAATCAATAAATCAAAAAAATCATGATTTATTTATAAAAAATCAAGTAAAAAAATCAATTGATTTTTTTCATTTTTTTTTCGTGCCATCCCTATATATATATATATATATATATATATATATATATATATATATATATATATATATATATATATATATATATATATTTCTTTCACTATATATAATATATATATATATATATATATATATATATATATATATATATATATATATATATATGGCTTATATGTATTTCATTAACAGCAAATATTTCATTTTTTCAATCAGATATCGATTTATTGATTTTTTGTATTTTGGTTTATTTTTGTGAAGTTCTAAAACTACAAATTTGTTTTCTTTCAGTTTTATTGTCAATTGAATATATATATATATATATATATATATATATATATATATATATATATAACATATATATTTATATATATATATATATATATATATATATATATATATATAATATATATATATGCTATATATATATATATATATATATATATATATATATATATATATATATATATATATATATATTTTTTTTTATTTTTATATATATATATATATATATATATATATATATATATATATATATATATATATATATATATATATATATATATATATATATATATATATATATATATATATATTATATATATATATATATATATATTTATATTTCATTTAGGTTAGGTTAGGTTAGGTTAATAAGGAAGAATCGTCATTAGTTATTTCAAAATATCTATTAAATCCATTGTCGTTATGCCACAACAACGTTCATATTATAAACGTGCGTAGGCTACTGAATACGAAAAATTAGGGATGGCACGGAAAAAATCAATTGATTTTTTCAACTAATTTAAATTTCTCTATATATATATTATAAAATCATGATTTTTTGCTTATTTTGATTTTTTGCTTTTTTATATATATTTTTTAATTTTTTTGGATATTTAAGTGATTTAATTTCAATAGAAATAAAAAATTAGAATAATAATATCATAGCAAGGCTACTCTGTTTCAAATTTCTACACTATAAAAATGTCAACAAAAGATCATGTTTCAAATATGTTTCTTTTATTTCTGATGTAATATATTATCATTATTACAAATAACACTCTTTAGTGTTGCAGTTTCATCATAGACTATAAGCGCTATTTTAATATTTTTTACTTAATTAGTAGTAACAAGGCTATATTGGACTAAGCCTCTTTTACCCCACCTGACCTTTTACCCTGACCTCTTTTACCCCACCTAAATATTGGACTAAGCCTCTTTTACCTTTTTGGTCCTTGACCTTTTCGACCAACCCTTTGGTCTTCCATGGGTCAATTTTGGCCCACCCTAATTTTTGGCCCCCCTTTAGGGGCTTAGCCCCTTTTTTGATGTTTTGACCTTGATATTTCGGTTTTGGCCTTGATATTTCGGCCTTGATACCGTATCAAGGTCTGAAATTGACCATTCTTAAAGGTGAGTGAGGGATTAGTAGGGATTATCTTGAGCTCATCCAGGTACCTGCCACCTTGCCTTTGGTAGGTATCTGTCCCTAACATGAGGTCATGTAGGTACCTGACCTGTATGGATCTATCCTAACTTATTTCCATCCGCGGTCCTGTCCCCTACCCTACACACACACACACACACACACACACACACACACACACACACACACACACACACACACACACTATACACACATTCACTCTGACACTTTTACCCAACCAATACATGCACACAATTTTCAACACCCTAATTTTTCGGCCAACCCTTTGGTCTTCCAGGGGGCAATTTTGAGAACCCAAATTTTTCGGTCAACCCTTTTGTATTCCAGGGGACAATTTTGGCCTTGTAGCTTTTTTGACCTTGTAGCTTTTTTGATGACGTCATCTTTGATGACACCTATATTGATGGTTCATCTTTGATGGTTCAGTACATTTTGATGGTTCATCTTTGATGGCTAACAGTGACTCATCTTATGACGTCATCTTTGTTTGGCATCTATATTGATGATTCCAGCTTTGATGACTCAGATTTATTGATAGCTCCAACTTTGATGGTTAATCACCGTAAGAGTGTCTAGGAGTGTTCTAATGCAGTTTGTTCTATGGTATTAGATGGGTGCCAGGTGAGTACAGGTGAGTGCCAATGAGTGCCAAGTGGGTGCCAATGAGTGCCAAGTGAGACCATAGTGCCAACTGAGTGCCACTTTTTCCAAGCCTTTTCTAGCCTCCCATGAGCCTAGAATAGCCCTGGGTGTCTACCCCTAGGATATAAGGTATGAGGAATCGATTGGTGTATATTACAAGTTGCTAGGATGCTTCCTACTATGAGTTAGTCTTTTTCTAACACTTATAGACTATATATATATATATATATATATATATATATATATATATAACACTTCATATATATATATATATATATATATATATATATATATATTTATATATATATATATTATATATATATATATATATATATATATGAGAAGAAAAAAGGTTGGATGTGCTAGGGATAACAGAAAGTTGGAGGGGGAGAGGGAGATGAATTTTGGAGAATACAAGGGTATGATATCGGGGGTGAACGAGAGAGTGAGGGCGAGGGAAGGGGTGGGAATAGTTATGAGGAAAGAGATGTGGGATAAGGTGAGGTTGTGTAACCAGGTGAGTTCTAGGATAATGTGGGTAAAAGTGAAATTGGGAAATGTGGATTTTTATATGCGCATATGCACCAGTGAATGGAGCGAGGGAGGAGGAGAGAGAAAGATTTTGGAGTGAGCTGAATGAGTGTTGGGAAAGTTTCGGGGTAAATGATAAAATTTGTCTATTGGGAGAGATTTGAATGCAGGAGTGGGAAGGGATGGGGTGGGAAGATTAATAGGACCATTTGGGGTAGGGGAGAGGAATGCTAATGGAGAAAGTCTGATAGAGTTGTGTGTCGAAAGAAGAATGATAGTGGGGAATACTTGGTTCAAAAAAAGTGAAAATCATAAGTATACATGGAAGAGTGAGATAACGGGGGGGAGGGCGATACTAGATTATGTGTGTGTAAATGGGAAGGATAGAGGTAGATTATTAGATGTAAATGTATTTAGAGGGGCGGGGAGGGGGATATCGGATCACTATTTGGTGGTTGCTAGGATAAGGGTGGGAGGAGAGGTGATGGTTAGGGAAAGGGGAGAAAAGAGGAGAGTTGAAGTGATAAAGGTGGAAAAATTGGAGGAGACAGTGTGTAAGAGGGAGTTTAGGAGAGGTATGGAGGATAGGTGGAGAGACATGGGAGGGACGGGGTCGGGAATTGGGGAGGTGGAGGGGGAGTGGAAGAGTTTTAAAGAGGCAGTATGTGAAGAGGCTAGAAGGGTATGTGGAGTAAAAAGGGTGGGTGCAAGCAGAAGGAAAGGGGGGAATGGGGGAGTGAGGAG
>JABUQX010113075.1:7500-15000 GCA_015478945.1 Trachelipus rathkii | reverse complement strand
CAACAATGAATGTAATAGAAGGAATGGGTTTAGTTAATGTAAACATACCTACGATAGTAGTAACTTTCTCTTCGTAGACGATCTACTGTGCATAGCGTCTGGAATATCCCTCATCAAGCTCCAACAATAGTCGGCCATCATATTGATATCACACTTGCCCTGGTAACGTCCTTCCATGAACTTTAGATCTTGATGGAAGCGTTCACCCTGCTCATCACTAACATCGCCTAGGTTATCCGGAAATTTTCTTGGGTGAGAATGTAAGTAGTGCAACTTTATACTCATTCTACATCCATGAGAATGAAAACTGTCTAGCAGTTCTTGTACAATGTTAGTGGTTCTCGGCTTTCCTGTTCCCCAGAAAATTATGTGCTACATCTGAAAAAGCATTCCACGCTCTTACCTCTAACACAGTCATTGTTGTAGCAAAGGCAGCATCACGGAGGAGTGTCCGTATTTGTGGGCCATCAAATATCCTAGCTTTTTTCTTCTCGTCACTCAGACCAGGAAACGTTGAGCATATATAGCGGAAGCATTCACCATCATGGTTCAGGGCCTTCACAAATTGTTTCATCAAACCAAGTTTTATGTGTAGTGGAGGTAAGATGATGTTTCTCTCTGTACAAGTGGTTCACGTACGATGTTCCTGTCACCTGGCGTCAAGGTTTCCCTCGGTGGCCATTCTCTTTTGGTCCAGTGATCCTTTGCCGCCTGGCTGTCCCAATAGCACAGGAAGCAGGGATATTTGGTGAAACCTGCTTGCTGACCGAGCAAAATGTTTACCATTTTGAGGTCGACGCATATTTACCATTCATGTACCTGATATTGTAGCCTCTTAGGGTCTTGATTTTTGCATACTCCTCTCTCATCCGTACCGAGTACCCTACTGGAACCGAAGCATACCTGTTGCCGTTGTGTAACAACACACACTTTAAACTGTTCTTGGAAGTGTCAATAAACAGTCGCCACTCACCTGCATCGTATGCTGGGAGTCCCATAGCAAGTAGTAGGCCTGCAACTTCACTGCAATACACAAGGTTACCATCTGACTGGAAGAGCCTCCGCAGCTCTTCTTCTCTGTTACGATAAAATGTTACTCTTGTGCCATGGTCCAGTAGTCATTTTTCATGCAACCTCGAAGCCAACAGCTCAGGATAACTTCGGCAAATACAACTCTCATACAAGATCGTTCAGTTCACCCTGGGTGAACAATGACGGACCATCCGACTGTATTTCAGATGGATGATAGACATCATCCAGGTCATTGGAATCCATACATGTAGACGTACTAAAGTTACCACATGCTTCCCGAATATCGACCGCAGTAAACTTGCTGCTACTGTAGATATATGCAGAAGGTAACGTCTATACAGCCTACGTAGTGCGCACATGAATTTTGTCATTTCTAGGGAATATGCAAAAATAGGGATCCATGATTGCACGAAAACGGGATGTGATACAGCAAATTCGAGAATATATATGGAATCAGCACCTCCGAATTACTATATATCTGCTACAAAAGTCCATCCAAGAAAAATTTCACCTTTTTTGTTGACCAGTGTAAGTTTTCTTTATTTTCCCTAAATGGATGACCAAACTTTGAAATAACTATTCGGCCGAATAGCGAAGTGATTATTCGGCCGAATATTCGGTATTCGGCCGAATATTCGGTATTTGGCCGATTTCAAATATTTGTTTTTTTCACTACATCCTAATATATATATATATATATATATATATATATATATATATATATATATATATATATATATATATATATATATATATATATTATATATATATATATATATATATATATATATATATATATATATATATATATATATATATATATATATCCTATATATATATATATATATATATATATATATATATATATATATATATATATATATGTATATGTGTATATATATATATATATATATATATATATATATATACCGGTATATATATATATATATATATATATATATATATATATATATATATATATATATATATATATATATATATATATATATATATATATATATATATATATATATATATATATATATATATATATATATGAAGTTCTAAATCTGCTGAAACAATTAACAATATATTTCAATGTCAGTTAAGACTGCCATGTCCAACAAGATGGAACAGCCTGTACGACAGCGTTCTTCTTCTAATACAGCATAAAAATGTTCTTAATGATTTGATGACTGCATTGCAGCTCCCGTGCTTCAAAGACATTGAAATTGAATTTCTTGAAGAGTACATTTTAGTATTTCAACCAATTGCTGTTGCATTAGATAGGCTACAGGGTGATAAAAGCTGTTTTTATGGAACTTTGCTTCCAACATTGCTAGTGATTGAAAAAAATTTAAACGCTTAAATACGTCTCTACTTAGACATGTTCATCCTCTTCTTACAGCATTAGCTTCAGGTTTCGAGAATAGATTTCGGGAGTTTCTTAGTTTGCATAGCTCGGCCAACACCGCAGTTCTGGCATCTATTTCTAATCCTAACCACAAAATCAAATGGCTCGCCATAAACCCCGAATATAATACCGAGGAAAATAGGAAAAAGTATCAGGAAATGCTAATCGTGGCTGTCAGAAATGAGGTTCAAGCAAATACATCTCAAGAGCCTAACGAAGTAATGGATTTGGCTGGAGGTAGCAGTCCAGATGACTTTTTTGAATACGAGAGTTTGTCATCTACATCACCCGCGTCATTAAATAAAGATGAACTAGAAATAGAAGTGCTTAAATACCTTACGGATAACGACAGATCCCTAGAGTCACTTAATAGGTATCCCTGTGTTAAAAAGTCTTTTTGCACTACAATACTCGACTACCTTCATCGGCCCCTGTAGAAAGGTTATTCAGCTTTCATTCACTCTCCAAAGAGATCCAAGCTATCTGATAATATGTTTGAAACGCTAGTCATTCTTAAAGGTAATTCTTCATATTTGTAATGTTATTAATTAAGTTACTATAAATAAAATCCTTATGTCTTTCTTTTTTAATTTTATTTATGCTCTATATGGTTACTGAAAATTATTATATTAAGTGATTAACTATGTTCTGACAGATCTCTTTCTAAAAACTCTCGTCCGATTTCAATCCTACATACAACTGGTAAAATCTTTGAAAAATTAGTCCATGCTCAACTTACTAATTACTTGCATGAAAATGGGCTTCTCTCACAAAATCAGTTTGGTTTCACCAAAAACCGCAACACAGAGGATGCTCTGATATTCCTTACTGAAAAACTATACAAAGCACTAAATGAAAAACAAACATGTGTACTTTTACTATTAGATTTCTCGAAAGCATTCGATGTAGTTCCACACAACCTACTCTTAAGCAAATTAGAGAGACTTGGTATCACTAATGGTTCACTACAATGGTTTCAGTCATACTTATCTGACCGAACACAATACGTTCGTTTAGGAGACACATCATCCTCACTTGCCTCAATTTCCCACGGTGTCCCTCAGGGCTCCATACTTGGGCCACTATTCTTTAATATATATATATATATATATATATATATATATATATATATATATATATATATATATATATATATATATATATAATATATATATATATATATATATATATATATATATATATATATATATATATATATATATATATACAAATGACTTTCAAAATTGTCACAGTTCAATACACTCTCAATATGCTGATGACACTGCAATCTTAATATCAGACCGTAATATAAACACACTTAACGACAAAGTAAATAATGAATTAAAAAACATTATAACATGGGTAGAGGCAAACAGACTCTCCCTAAATCTACAAAAAACAAGTTACCTAGTAATAACAAATCAAAAGAACCCTGTTCAACTAAATGTAAGAGATATAATTATAAATCCTTTATCGTCTAAAATTATTAAAGTACTATCCTTGATGACAAGCTTCTTTCAAAGAACACAAATAGTCTCACAAGCAAATTATCCTATGCTAACTATGCATTCCTTAAAGATAAGGAATTTTGTTCCAAAATATATTTTAAAAAACCTTTACTATAGTCTTGTTTATCCTCACCTACTCTACTGTCTTTCAGTATGGGGTTGTGCAAGTGAATACCTGCTACAACCTCTAATCGTTATGCAAAAAAAAATAATTCGTGTAATATCAGGGCCCCGTAACTACCGTGAACCACACCCCACTATTCAAAAATTTGTCTATGTTAAAACTTCATGATATTTACACCCTTACAGTAAGTAGTCACATCTTTAAATTCACAAACGGAACTGCAAATGATCTTTTGGCAAACATAATTATACAGAACCAAACTTTGAGAACAAACAATCTCCGTAGCACAAATTCCCTTACCTTAGACAAAGCGAAATTCACCTTAACGAAATCTCGGAGGGCTATCTCATATAAGGGCATAGAATTGTGGAATAATCTCCCCAAAAATGTTCAGGAATCACTCACCATTGGTTCGTTTCGTAGAAATATCAGAAACTTCTTATTATCTAAATACTAACGAGGGCATTCCTACCCTCGTTAAGTCCTATTCTACGACGGATGGTGATGATTCCTATAGCTATTATTAATATTTAATTGTTCTCTCAGAGTTTCTCTTAGAATTTACAAAGTCAATGCTGATAGCGGTTTGATGTTATGAATACCAATATAATTATTATTATTTATTATTAATATTTTTATTATTATTATTATTATTATTATTATTATTATTATTATTATTATTATTATTATTATTATTATTATTATTATTATTATTATTATTATTATTATTATTATTATTATTATTATTATTATTATTATTATGATTATGATTATGATTGTGATTATGATTATTATTATTATTATTATTATTATTTATTATTATTATTATTTATTTATTATTATTAGTTTATTATTATTATTATTATTATTATTATTATTATTATTATTATTATTATTATTATTATGTATGATTTTGATGCTTTTTCAAGCCTCCTGAAAGTATTTCTTTCAACAGAAGAAATTTCTTTAAAATTATTCTGAATAAATAAAACAGGTGATTTTAGTATAGTATAAAACTTTCGTCCTAATACTTCGGACATTTCAAAGATATTATTTATTTTTAATATTTAACAATTTTGATAAAATAAATTTCGTGTAAACTAATAACAAAAAATAAATAAATAAAATTAATAAATTTAAAAGTTAGAAAAGTTAACTTACATTGACTTTTTGTCATTTAAAGATGTTCAAAAAATTGGACATTTCGTTATATTTTATGTTTATCATTGGTTTATGTTTCCTTAAGAGCAACGATTCCCCTAGTCGCAATTCATAAAAATCATTTTTTCTTGTTATGATGGAGAAGCCCTCTTTTATGCTGTTATCAGGATTTTTGTGGTGTTCTTCTTTAAAATGTTGAAATATTTTGCTCGGGTTATACTTATGTTGCGACATTCTCATGTTGAGGGTATTCGTTGTGTATAAGAGGCGTTACATCCACTTTCAGAACATTGAAATCGGTATACAACGTTACTACTCCCACCATCCGAAAGCGCTTCACGAGTAGAGAAGCACGAGCTCAGTTTCAATGGCTTATAGTACGATCTTAATATAAGCTTCTTCCCGTCTTTTGCTTTAATATGTTCTTTTAAAATTAATTTTAATTTGTTCTCTTCCTCTTTTTTCTGACTGATATTTTCAGTTTTATAATATACTACGAGCTTATCGTTTTCGTTTTCATTCATGGTATTGGTAAATAAATTATTTAAAGTGTTCTTTATAGTTTTCTCTATAATATACTGGGGGAAGTTATTGTTTATTAGATTCTGTGTTATTCTTTTAATTTCTTTATCAAAAAGGGTCCAATCAGACGATATCTTAAATGCTCGATGAACTAAAGTCTTTATGGTAGCAATTTTGTAATTTAGAGGAGTGAAAGAGTCGAAATTCAAGTATGTTCCTTTATCTGTAGATTTAACGTAGACACTTCTATCAATTTTCCATCCTCTTTAATTTTAATATTAACATCTAAGAAATTAATGTAGTTATTTTTTGTTCTTTCAAAAGTAAATTTTAAACCACTGAGATCTTCTAATTTGGATTTGAATTCTTGAATATGTTCTGGATCGTTAAATATTACAAAGGTGTCGTCTACGTAACGAATGTAAAAGAAAGGATTGAATGGGGCGTTTTCATTAAAAATTTTGTTTTCTACCGATGACATGTAGAAATCTGCGAAAGTTGGTCCTAAAGGTGATCCCATAGATACGCCATTTTTTTGAATATATGTTTTACCATTGAAGTTGAAAGGTGTTTTCGTGGTACATATATAAAGTAACCTTCTCAGAATGTCTTCTTCTATGGACGGCGGTGGTTTTATGTCATGATGATAAACATTTTCTAATATTATGTTAATAGTTTCAGATATAGGAACATTCGTGAAAAGACTTTCAACATCCAGAGATGGCGTATCTATGGGATCACCTTTAGGACCAACTTTCGCAGATTTCTACATGTCATCAGTAGAAAACAAAATTTTTAATGAAAACGCCCCATTCAATCCTTTCTTTTACATTCGTTACGTAGACGACACCTTTGTAATATTTAACGATCCAGAACATATTCAAGAGTTCAAATCCAAAATAGAAGATCTCAGTGGTTTAAAATTTACTTTGAAAGAACAAATCTTTACATTAATTTGTAGATGTTAACCTATTAGAGTAAGAAGGAAGATGGAAAATTGATAAGCGTCGTTAAATCTGCGAATAAGGAACATGCGGAGGCGACTCTTTCACTCCCTCTAGGCTGAGTGCACACCATAAGACGGATGCATCGGCATTTAAAATGTCTGATTGAATTTTTGATAAAGAAGTAAGAGCCAGCTGCAGATCTAAACAATAACTCCCAGTATATTATGAGAAAACCATAAAGCTGCACAAATGGCGCACCAACACCATGAATGAAAACGAAAGCTGTCAGCTGTACGCCTATGGCCAAAGCAATATCGGTCCCAAAAAGGATGAAAACAAATCAAGGTATTTTAAAAAAATTTATATTAAGCTAAAGAACGGGAAGAAAACTATATTAGATCGTACCATTGAGCTGGCTGCGTGCTTCTGCACTGCGAAGCTCCGTTGAGGTAGTGTGCTGGGCCAGTGCGCCAGGGCCACCATGTTGCAGAGAGTGGTCTCGCTGCCCATCGGATTGCTGCAGCTGCCCACCAGCATGAGAGAGAAGGAACCTGACACTGGGGTAACGGCAAATATTTCAGTGTTTTAAGAAAGAACCACAAAAATCGATGCTGGCATGAAGAAGGGCTGCTCAGTCATAACTGAAAATGATTTGCTGAGCCGACTGAAAATCGTTATCTTAAGAAACATAAACCCAATGATAAACATAAAATATATTGAAATGTCCAATTACAATTTGTGCCCCAAGTGACAAAGAAAGAATCAATAATAAGTACTTTCTAACACAAGTAT
>JABUQX010113075.1:2500-5000 GCA_015478945.1 Trachelipus rathkii | reverse complement strand
TGGATTAACGTATTAAAATACCTGCAGCTGACGCCACCCCCCAACATATGTGTTCTATACAATCTAGTGATAATAATGATAATTAGTGCTAACAGTGATAGTGATAATAGTGTTATTAATGTTATTAGTGTTATTAATTAATGTTATTGATAATAGTTCTAGTGTTAGTGATGAAAATATTATTAATTATTGATATCAATATTATTGATAATAGTGCTAGTGATGAAAATATTGTTAATGTTGGTAGTTATATGTATATGTGTGTATTTATATATGTATATGTGTATATATATGTATGTATATGTATATATGTATGTATGTGTATGTATGTATATTATATTTATATAAAAGCGCCCGGTAGCTCAGTGGTAGAGCACTCGCCATACAAAGCGAGGGTCCCAGGTTCGCAACTGGTCGGGTGGGAGAATGTGAGCTATTCTCTCCTTAGGCTTGGCTCCGTCCTGCTCGGACGTTAAATGAGTACACCCCCTCCTTGATTAGGGCCCTGCCCGTGAGCGGTGGTGTTTATCTCTGTAAAAAAAATATATATATATATATATATATATATATATATATATATATATATATATATATATATATATATATATATATATATATATATATATATATATATATATATATATATATATATATATATATATATATATATATATATATATACATATATAGAATATATATATATATATATATATATATATATATATATATATATATATATATATATATATATATATATATATATATATATATATATATATATATATATATATATATATATATTCTCTTTCTTTGCTGCTATATGTATATATATATATATATATATATATATATATATATATATATATATATATATATATTAAATCACTATAAATATATATATATATATATATATATATATATATATTTATGTATCGATTTTTAGATTCCACTAAAGTCAACTATTACCAGATTTAAATCTTTAGATTAACTTTCCTTTAAATATTTATTATAATTATTTATATTATTAATGTCATTAATATATAAATTAAATTTCTTATGTGCTTAATAAATATTTAATAGAAATATTTTATACTTTTTGCGCTTCTCAAAAAAGACCCTTGTTGAATTGGTTATACATTTTTCATGTCACGAAAACATATTCTTGAGTTACGTAAATTTCAGAAATATTACTAAATAAATTTATTATTGGATTTTCTGTAAGAAAATCATTTATTATTTATTAATTATTTTTTTTTAAATGGTTAAGAGTGTAATTATTAATTAAATATTGCTTTCTTTCATTTTTTTTATTAATCATATTATTTTGGGTAACACTATGCACATAAAGGTGGTTCTTTCTTTTTTATTTTTTCGTGTATTATGATAATTAATATTTCAAATTATTTATTGTAATCGTTTTAAGTTTTATTATCTTATTGTAATAATCTTTTTTACCTTTTATTATTTAGCAGACGCTATTTGCATTTAAGTTAGCTAGTTAAATTAGGCTTAACGAAATTTTTTTATATATATTATTCATACCGTATTATAAAGTAAGCTTAATTAAAATTAGAAATAATTTAGTTATCCTTATTATTTTTGAAATGTAAATAATTTTGTTTTATTATCTTAAATTTATTTTATTTAGATTTTGTATAAATTATTTAGTATTTAGCTTTATATGCATAGTAACCTAATTTTTAGAACTTTTTCACCGATTATTCCAGACATAGGTTAAGATTCAGAAGAAAGGATTAAAGGTAGATCTAGTATTTCTCACTGGCAACTGTAGCTTAACTACATTGGAGGTTTATCATCTCAGCTACCTTTACTTTAGGCAACTATAGAGGTTACTAAGGCTTGTAACTGAGTAGTGGTGACTGCTTATAAAATCTCTGGAGTAGAGTAGAGTCTGTAGTGGTTACTAGAATCTAAACACAATCTTATAGTCAATTATAGTGGTCAATAGATTAACGAACAAGACCTAAAGTGGTATTAAGGCTTGTTACTGAGTAGTGGTGACTACTCCAAAACCTCTTTAGTTTCCCTTACTCTTCGGAGTACAGTAGAGTCTATAGTGGTTACTAGGACCCGAGCATAAGACTATTATTGATACTAAGGTTTTTATCTCCCTAAGATAGTGGTGACTACCTAACGGCTTTTAAGCCATTCCCAGTCAATTATAGTGGTTACTAAATTGACAACAAGTCCTATAGTGGTTACTAAGGATTGTCGTTGGAGGAAGTAATTTTCCCCTTTGCATCAAATTACCCTGTTTAATCCCTCTTTTGTATTTACGAACCTGTCATGCTTATTTCTAAATTCTGCTCACGCTACCATATATATATATATATATATATATATATATATATATATATATATATATATATATATATATATATATATATATATATATATATATATATATATATATATATAAATATATATATATATAAATATATATATATATATATATATTTAAAGTTAATAAAAATAATTA
>JABUQX010113074.1:10000-15431 GCA_015478945.1 Trachelipus rathkii | reverse complement strand
GCAAACACCAGCAGTACACATGTTGCGCTGACGCCGCGCTAGTTGATCTCCAGATAGCATGGAATTGATAGAGCAGCAGCTTTGGATGTTGTACCGAGTATATAGAAAAGAAGACGAAGGCAAAGACATTACTGGGTACATCCGATTTTACATGACAGTTGACTCACGGTTGTTTTGTAACTCTGTACCCAAATCTAGGAAAACATGAGGTCAAGTTTTTTAATTACTTTAGGATGTCGATTGCATCCTTTGACGAGTTATTGAAAATACTTCAGATTGACCTAGCACCTAGTCAGAACTACTATGTGAGGGATAGCATTTCGCCAGAAGAAAAACTCGTAATCACATTAAGGTAAGTTTATTTATTACTCAAAATTACATGTAGATTGTAGAGTATGAAAAATTGTACTATCAAAATTGTATAGAGCGCGCTGTACTGACAATATGTGTACAGTCCAATTCCAAATAAAAGAACTCGAGGCACCCTGCTAGCGCGCGCTTCACGAGGAACCTTCTAGACGCGCGCAGCTTGAAGACAACGCGCGCAGCGTGTGTACACCATCTGTGGTCATCATAATATGTATCCGTCGATAGACAGCGTGCTGGAACGCGCGTTGCTTAGCGCGCGTTGCAACGCCATCATGTGTACGTAGCCTTTGGACCAAGAAAAGATTTATCGTCATAATAAGCAGTAACCTGAAAATATAGCTAATCAGTTATGAAACAAGGAATAAAGCTAATAAGATTCTGTGTAATATGTCGCAATATCTTTTACAAGAGTAAGGAAGTTATAAGTAAGCTCTATGTTAGCTATGTCAGGCCAGTATTAGAATTTTGTTCAAAAGTTTGGGCCCCTTATTCAAAAAATGGCATAGATATGCTGAAGAGAGTACAACGTAGAGCAACAATGATGATTCTGGGTTTAGCAGTAAGGGCTATGAGGAGAGGCTGAAGAAGTTAGGAAGGTGCTGTAGAAAGGCAATTTCTTGGAGATTACATGATACAAATGTATAAAATATTTACATATATTAATAATACTAAAATCAATAAATTTTTTATAATGTACCACGGACGGTAGACAAGGGACACAGTAAGAAAATTACGAAGAAAACATGTAATCTTGATGTAAGAAAACCTTCATTCATATCTGTGGTTAATTTTTGAATGGTGCCACAGGGATGTGTTTGTGTCGACTCGATTGCAACATTTAAAAAAAGATTGTATAGGTATATAAAGATTTGGATCATATAGTATATTTGCTAAACCAAAATTGGTTTGTTTAGTTATTATAAGTTAAAACTGATTTCTTGTAACACAAGTAGATATAAGCTTATTAAAGCTTTAGTTGATTAGCATTTACCTTAAATAGTTTTTGCTTTAGTAGTGTTGGCGCTATATGTATATCTGTCTTTGTTTAGGATATTGACAAACCTTAGGGCGTGTACGGTGTGTATGTTCATGAGCATGTGTTTCATTATATTTAGCTGACTGGACAGATCTTATAGCCCATTTCTGCCTCTGCTTCTCTTTATTTCTAATCTCTAGCCAGAGAAATACTACAACGCTGAAATAAATAGTGACTTTTAATGGTCAAACGATAAGATGTGCAGAATCACAAGAAATGTTTAAGCAATGTCTACCTGTGAAAACATTCCCAGAGCCGTTATATGATCATTGCTGTTCACATCCATGTGAGGTACAATACATAAGAAACTTTATAGCACAAAATGCAACTATTTACTATGAGATTGCAATGCCAAAACTACCATTTTAATAAAAAAAGTAGGAAAAGATTTTCCCAGTAACGAAATGGACAAACTCACACTAAAGGCGAAACAAGGTTGCGGAAATTTTGACTGGGAATGTTACGATATAGAGAAATTTTAAAGCATGATAAGCTTATAGAACAAGCTTTAAATGGATCAAGATATCAAACCCTCTTCAAAAAACTCGTATTTTTTGAAGTCCGCAATCAAAAACAAATTTGCTATAACTTCATTAACACCACGTCCATCCTATCATTATGTACTACATTCTTGCAAGTCCTCCATAATTAGTGACACAACTGCCCTTAATCATAATAAAACTGATGTTATTTTGAAAAATTTTCAAGCAAACATCAAGGAAATATTTTGAACGTTGCAACAGAACTTATTCTTTCTGTTAATGAAGAAATGAAAATGCCTTATTGGTGGAACAATGTAAAATGAAAATGTATTGGCTATTACAATTCTTTTCTTGTTGGTTTGTTAAAACGAGTTTCTTAACTAATGCTTTGTAAAGTCACTCATTCCATCGACTATCTATCTAAATTTTACTAATGTTGCAATTTAAGTAGACTGTACAAAAATCACATATATGGATAAGATTTTCAGCATTACTCACTCAAAGTGTGCACTCCCGAAAATATTTCAATACTCTGATAAGGCTCAAAACATGCTTATTTCAATTCCTACGGGAGAAGAATACCTTACAAAAATGATTTTAATGGGTGTTCATCATAACTACACAACATAAATGGAAGAAGTTATCAATCATTTTGTTGTTTAGAGATAAAGTTGATGAATTTTCCATATAAAAAAAACGAAATCTTTTTTGTATTGTGAGAATGCTATCATTGATAGATTATTTTGTTCCCATTTAGTAAAGCAATATATATATATACATATATATATACAATATATATATATATATATATATATATATATATAATAATACTATATATATAATATATATATAATATATATATCATATATATATTTATTATAAATATATATATATATGGAAAAATTAAATAAAGAGAAATATTTAAAATTATTCATGTTCCACGAAAAGATGCTTCCACCAGACCTCGCTCATTTTCTTTTATAGAAAGGAAAAATGATGCACGTAAATAATATAATCATTATTAAATTTCAATAATTATGCATTATTGATTATATAAAAAATTCACGCCGTTTTATATCAAGATATGCAAGAAATATGAATTAGGCAATATTTGTTATTAAAATATATTTTCAAAAGGATTTTATTGTAAAATGTTACTTTATATAAAATTAACTTTGAGTAGATTGATAAAGTCCGTTAGATTATGCACAACTGCGTGGACAGATTGATGTTTATTTTTTTATTAATAAAAAAAAATTCAATCACTGCAAATTGCAGCAATTAGTCCATATTGTTGATTGTAATTGTGGTTCACACAGACACTCGGCAATTATATAATATATATATATAATATATATATATATATTTATACACCAACTCATATATATATAAATATACTTATATATATATATATAATACTAATATATATATAATAGTATATATATATATAATAAAATATATATTATTAATATCATACTATATATTTATAAATATCAATACTTAATATATATTATATAACTATATATATATATATAATATTAATAATATAAATAATATATATATATATATAAACACATTCATATAATATATAATAACAATATATATAATAATATAAAAATTATATATATAAATATATACTATATATATCAATTTATTTAATACTAACCTAAATATATATATATATATACTATATATATATATATATATAAATATAACTATAATATATATATATTATATTCTACACGTGTCAACCCCACTCACGGCAAGCCCTATTCAAGTACTAGCGTCATTACATGCCTTCAGCCAAGCCTCATCCAAACAACGCAAACTTACGCAACATAGCACAGGACGCAGGCTTTGAAGTGAGCGGAGATCAAAGTTCAGCAGAAACACAAAGATGGAAGCAAGTCCACCCAGAACAGACCATGCAGCACGAAAGAAGGAAAGCAGCGCACCAACTTTAGCGAACTCACCTGGACTTACCCATATCCACACAAAAACTCATGCAGCAGACACAGCCACCCCTTTCTACGAGGCGTCGTAAACAGTGGTGTACGCGCAACCTCCTCATCACATGTGACAATTCCCTCAGAGCCTCTGCCGCCTGCCCCCGTACCTATAAAGAGAGAATAAAGCCCCAAACATCCGCGCCGCAAAGATTAGCCAAGTGCTCCAAGTGAATGGAAATACGAACAGTTTATAAGTCTTTTGCCTTTGCACTCGGGACCCTGTCCAAAGCCGGTGAAATTCAGAGCCCCCCCCAAATACATGAAGCATACTATACAACAAGGCGCGATAATCCCCTTGTATAGCTTGCAGTTTTAGCTGAAGAAGAAAGAAACAAATCTCACAGATCTAAGCAGAATTCCCAGCTTTCTTGAACGGCCGCAATAGCAACAGTATCGTCGATTGAGGTTCAAGACATTTTTTATTATATTGTTAGCCAAGAGATTTATATGTCAACAGGAGAGACGAGAGAACCGTCAAAGAGATAGAATTGGAAGTGTTTTAAGAAGAATTGTAGAGTCAGTTTTTAAAGAATTAATTTCACAATGAGACGACCCCACCGGAAATTCTATCCAGATCAGCGAAATAGAATCAAAAAGATTAAGACGAAGGCAATTCTTCACGCAAAAAGAAGGAAGGCAGATTGAAAATGGAGTTGAAGAATATCAAGCGTCAGTATCGCATACGAATGATAGAGTAAGAATTGCTGCTGAAAATCATTAATATGCAAAAATAAAGTATAAGAGCCAGAGATAAGACAGAACCTTTGCGAGAACACCACAATTGACAAAGAAGAAGAAGAAATTGCATCATCAACATTAGTCGATATTGAGTGACATTTGAAGAAAGCTAGACATAAGTAGCAAAGAGAAGAAGGGAAACCCAAAGGAAGGAGCTTGAGACATTGAACGTCAAAACAAAGGTTGAGTGATTTATATCCTTGCTCACACTGATCAAATAACGTGTGGAGTTGGTTTAAAACTATCCCAGATTTTTCCTTTTCCAAATTCTATAAAAATAGTATAAGTAAAAAATTATTTCGGTTACGAAAACAATCAAATAAGTATAAATTCTTAAACAATTGTTAATTAAAAAGTTTTGTGTCCGACTGTGAGTAAAAAAAAAAATACCTAATGAGAAATTGTAAAGCAATACTTATGGGTTGGCTGTACTGAGTCCTGAGTGTAATAATTAATCTAAACTAGCATTAGACACCCTTGGATATTCAGCGAATTTCCATACATTTATTTCCAATATTCGCTTCATTTTCACTACTAACTTATTTATGAAGCATCATTCCTACATAGTCCCAATAACCCTTCTTTGTTCATTGGTTTCTTAGCCAAGTCCTTTTACTCTTTGCAGACGTGCTGAAAGACCTCCAATTTACTTGTGAATATTCCGATAACACTAGTGCAATTAATAGACATGTTTTTAATTTGACGGGGAAAAAGGTCGCTCTTAAATGACTAGTAGTTCCAAGAATTTTCAACTTTTTTTAGCCAGCCACCAGTATACCATAAGTCAATTTCGGTAG
>JABUQX010113074.1:0-5000 GCA_015478945.1 Trachelipus rathkii | reverse complement strand
AAGTAAAACAAATAGAAGATACAAATCCATTTATCATAACTAACAAATCTTCCGGATTGAAATTATCATCGATTTTAACAAAAATATCGTTCACATGTCATTCCCATGTTGTCCCAACTTTTGATAAAATCATCCAAAAATATTTTTCACAAGACCATAAAAAATAGTTTACAAAAATAATTGTTTAATAAAAATTATACATTAAAACTATTTTATAAATTTAACACTGGTCAACAAAGAATATGTCCCAGGACAAAGAATACCTGTTTCTTACATGTTTTTTCATGCAGAATTCAAATATATTATTAGTTTTTGTCTATCAGGTCAACTGTCTGTCCAATTGTGACAGTTTGAAGCCCATGCTTAGACCTTCAACCAGTTTGAAAAAATAACCATCAAATTCAAAGAAACCATGATTCAAAATGATTTTGAACAATTTTTTTATCATATGCAAACTCCATTGAAAAATGAAATTCATTTTATTCAAAAAATTTCTGCAATAAGGTACGAGTTAAATTTACGGGTATATCGTAAGTTATTATATTGTTTCTTTGTTTACCAATGTACCTGTAGATTTAACACTGACGTTATTGGAGGAATGATTTTAATTTTTCTATAGAGTTTGTTATGATCAAAGAATTGATCAAAATCATTTTGGATCATGCATCTTTCTTTGAATTTGATGGTAGTTTTTTCAAACAGGGTGAACGCCTAAGCATAGAATCCCCACTGTAACCAGTAATGAGTAACATTTTTATGGAACTTTTTGAGAAAAACCTTTGGATGATATTTTCAAATTAACATGGGTACGATATTTGGACGATGTTTTTGTGATAATCGATAATAAATTCAACCCGGAAGATTTGCTAGTTATGATAAATGGATTTGTACCTTCTATTTGTTTTACTTTGGAAAGGTCTTTGGATGGAAATCTGCCCTTTTTGGATATTTTTGTAATAAGATCTGATGATCATATAAAGTTTAAAGTACATGGGAAACCAATCCACACAGATTAAGATATACATTGGTATTCATCCCATTCTATTAATATTAAGAAATTCGTCGTCGTACAGGGTCAATTTTTAAGAGATTATAAAATATGTAGTCTCAGTATTTAAATAATGAGATATAAATATATAATGAGGCGGAGAGGTGATGAAAGAGAAGGTTTTTAAGCTACTAAATGAGTGCTGAAGAAGAAAAGAGGTCCCAGAGAGCTGGGAAAAAACTATTATTATTCCAATATATAAACAGAAAGGAGTCTCCGGAGAGTGACAAAAAATTACAGGGGGATCTCCTTGAAAGATCATATGGCAAAAATATATGGAGGAAGAGTGTTGAGAAAAAGACTGAGAAGCGCACTTGATCGAACCACAAACTTTAGGGAGAACAACAAGCCGGTACAGGCGAGGCCGTAGGAGTACGACAGACCTAGCTTTCACCTGAGATTGATTGTCAGAGAAAGATATTACGAAGTACGGACAGGAGAGATGATTTATGTACAGTCCTGTTTATGATTTAAGGAAAGCTCTTCTTGTTTATATAACACCCACACCAGGAACTAGAAATGTGGAGGGTGTTAGAAGAGGAGTTATGGGAGTGGTGGGAGAGTATTGTCTGTTGACTGCACTGTAAAGTATCTATATAGAGTGGCCAAAGTGGCAATGTGTACGAACAGGTATAAACAATGAAATTATTGCGCTTTGAGTGCGACGCGTGGCAGAAACACTCGGAAGGCATATTGTCCACACTTAAATTGGTTCATAGCTCCTAATTTGATAAAGGTTCATTGAGGAGGTTAGAGGACCCTGGTGGGAAATTTAGGAGACATCATAGGCATATGCGGATGATTGGCGGAGTGTGAGAGTAAAAGATAGAGGAAAGGAATGGAAAGAGATTACTAGATGGTTTCGCGTAAAAAACTTGGCAGCAAAAGGACTACCAAATGAACACTGAGAGTGAAAACAGAGAATATTGAATGTGTGAGCAGAGAGCGGAGGATGGTTGGAAGATCATGGTAAATGGAGATGCTTGAAGAAAGCTTAAAGATATTTAAAATACCCTGGTGGAACTTACTATACAGAGGATGGAGTGCACGCTATGTGATGCAGAGGATCACGGATATGATAACGAAGTTCGGAGAGCGGCAAGCGCTGTTGTATCCTTTGATGAAAGCACCAGTTATTATGAGCGATGTAGAGGTGAAAAGAAGTATTTACGAAGGAGTGTTAGCACCTATATTGCATACGTGCAGAGGACATGGGTACTACCAAAAGGCATGAAAGTAGGATTCAGGCAACGGAGATGAAGATCTTTAAGAGCAATAATTGGAAAGATTAAGAAAGATAGAATAAGGAATGAAAGAGTCATGAAGGGAAGTCGGATGTGAGCCACCTTCATGTTGAGGAGGATTATGATGTCGCAAGAATTCAGATGTGAGCGGACATTTGGAAGAGGATGCAGGAAGACAGGCTGGCGAAGAAACGATGGGAGTGGATGCCGGAATGGAAGAAGACTCAGAGGAAGACCAAGAAAGAGATGGAGAGGGAATCGTTGCAAGATTCGCTGATGCTGAATGAGATGTGGGCTCCTGCAGCTGGAGGAAATACAAAGAGAAGACTGTGGAAGACAGAGGCCGAAGGAACGCAAAGCTGAGTCCACTGACAGATACGTGAGTTTTCTACAAAGACCAGGACCTTACTGGGAGGACAATAGACAAGTAGACTGTGTATAATTAAAAAACTGTGCTTGAGTCTATAAATTGCCCTAATTATTTTTCATTCAAAAGGGTCAAACGGACAATATTTTGATCGTAAATTATTGACGAAATCGTTCAAAACGAGAGTTTGGTAAATATACTCCATCAGTATGTATAGATCTTCCAAACAATAAAAATATATCTCACAATTAATTGTTTATTTGGTGCAACTAGTAGCAACTACATTGAAAAAGGCTACTAAAACAAATTCTTAACAATAAAAAATAACCAACCAGTGGAGTTATATAAATGAAATGTGGAGGATACATAGGAAAGTTTATATGGTGAAGCCAACTGATTTTTAGAAATAGGAAATAATTCAATATGTGTATAGCCTGTAAAATAGATGATTTAAGTTCGCTTTGGCCTCTACGAAACAGAAAATAGGTAAAATCATCACATAAATATGATATAGTACAAAATATTTTCCATATAGCTAAAGTGATGAAAACACTTAGAAACAATCTATTGGAGATCTTTTTGATGATTACGGAAACTAAGTAATATAGATATTAAAAAAGGCTCTTTTAACATCCATTTTCTGCCAGAAAATATTTTAAAGAACAATTCCTTCTTGAAGACTAAACTATCTATGATTGATGATTCTGTGATATATTTGCCTTTATATATGCGTATATAGTGTTATATTTTCTTTTTTTTCACCCATTTTATAATCATTTACTATTCTGGTCGCTTGCAAGAGGGAGGTCGAGTTCTGGCTCCGAATAAGGCTTGTGTTCCAATCAATTTTTTATCACTTTTTATTTATTATCTTTATAAAATAGTTTTATTATTTATTACTAAGCAATTTTTTTAGATTTTTTTCGGGGGGAATTTATCATTATATATATATATATATTATATATATAATATATATATATATATATATTATATATATATATATATAGTATATATATATATATATATATACCCGACCTTATATTATATATATATATATGAATATATATATATATAATTATAATAATATATACTATATATATATTATATATATAATATATTATAACTTAATGCATCACTCTTTAATGCTCCCTTGACAGAAGAGAGTAGGGTTAATTTGAGTTGTATCTTTACCAACAATTCCATCACCAAAATTTCCGATCAAAAGTAACATTATTTAATGCAGCGATAGGCGCGCTACCACATCTTTTTTATATTTATTTCTGGGTACGTATAAAATAAGGACCAAAACCTAATTCTGGAAGGTAGAAAAATTTGCTACATTTTACAAATACACATTAAAGGGACACACACACACACACACATTAATATATATATATAATTACTATACTATAATATACTATATATATATATATAATATATATATAATAATATATATATAGTATATATAATGATATATATATATATATATATTATATATATATCTAATATATATATATATATTATATATATTATATATATATATATATAATATATATATATATATATAATAATATATATATATAATATACTATATATATATAATATAGTATATATTATATAATCACTTATATATATATATAGTATATTATATTAGTATAGTAGGCTATTATATATATATATATATAGTAATATGGATAGATATAAGTGATCTAGTCATACATACTATATATAATGACACCGTAGCTATTAATTATTAGTAATACATTATATTAATAGCTACATATATATGATATACTAACTATCAATTATATACCATTATATTATGCCCTATAGCTACTATAAATATAATAAGATAATATGAGTGTATATAAATTCAATTATATATAATCTTACTATAAATATATAATAGTTACTATGAGTAATCCTATATTAGTATATAATATATATAGTATATTTGGCTAAAAGAAAACAGAGGGCACAATACTTTCTTAAATTTGATAATAATATATATGTTGCATATATACTAACACTATATACCAAATGTATATATATATAAATACATATACCATACTCACTATAATCACAGTATATATAAGTATAATACTATATATAGTAACTATTATATTAGTGATATGAATAGACCAATATATATATATTATATAGGTGAATATATATATATATATATACTAGTCTTCGCCACCCCCGTTTCGATTGGCCGCGGTGGTTTTCTGCAACGGGAGTTATATACTGATATATATACATATCTAATAATGAGGCACTAGTCGATATATATAGTAATATAAATACTGGCTATTATCCACGTGCACAATTGATAAACTTG
>JABUQX010113073.1:0-34764 GCA_015478945.1 Trachelipus rathkii | reverse complement strand
GGTTGTAAAATATTTATTACCATACATATTATAAATCATATCTATTAGGTTAGGTAAAGGGAACGAATCTGTCTTAGTAACACTATTTAATTTCCGGTAATCTATACATAAACGTAACTTACCGTCAGGTTTTCGGACAGGAACCACAGGAGCCGAATAAGGGGATTTACTAGGTCTAATAATATCCTGCTCCAACAGTTCATGACATTGTTTTTCTATTTCTTGAGCCAAGGGACCCTGGAAACGACGTACTGGTAATCTCACAGGTCGACCAGTTTCTACCTCGATATTGTGTGTGATATTAGTAGCCACTCCAACGTCGTGGTCACCGAAACTGAGAGCCGATTTATGGTTTAATAGCACTGCGAGTAATCGTTTCTTTTCGAGGTCAGAGATAGGAATATCCGCAAAGCAAAACTCCTCCTCCAACTTAGTGGGGGACCATACGTCTGCTTTAAAGTTGATTTCGGAATTCGCCTCTACTGGCCTAGTATTAATTTGAAGAATATCTTCTTCTTCCAAAGAACACAAACTACCTACTACAGTACCCTTCCTAACATAATGAGGTGTATCGGAAGGATTAAATAGAGCGATCTTACACGAATCTCGCAAATCCAATACACCAGGAATTGGTACAACGGATCCCATTGGCTCTGATTGAAAACCTACCAAAGCAGAGATTTCAGATGAAGGACAACTTACATCCACCATCTGACAGGAAAACGGGGGAACATTTATGGAATTAACCGTGACGCATTTATAAAAGGGGATGTTTAGACTCTCATCCTTAGCTACGAATTCTATACAATCATTAGATCTATGTACCAACTCCCGCGTAGTTAAGTCTGGGAGAAGGTCATTTTCTTTTAAAGCGACAGCCCCTAAAACTAGCGGAGCAGGCATAAATTCCTGGGGAACTACCAACAAAATGACGGGTTTAGATACATAATCACTGTCAGGGAAGTGCAAGTTACATTCAGTATAGAAGTCAATAGGTACTGAATGTTCTCGGACCAGACCACTGATGGCATTAACTTTTATATCTACAGAAGGCCGTAAGGGCAAGTTCATCATGTACGCCTCAGTGATTTCAGTGCTGATTAAACTGATTCCAGCTCCACTGTCTACCATACAACCGTAGAAGCCAGAGCTGTTGGGAACCAAAGCGACTGAAACAATCAGAGGGTCCTCCTTGAAAGGAGTACAATGGACTACCATCGTCCGTAAGGGATTTTCTAAGGGTTTAGGTATTTCTAAGGGAGGTCGTTCAGAAGATTTCTCGGGAATAATTTTAGAAGTTTTAAAATTTTCTATGCCTCCATCATCATTGACTGAGTCGATTAAAGGGTTATTCTCCACCAGAGGACTCAAGTCCGGGGAGACCAGGAGTTTAAAGGGGGATCATACCGCACCTCATCACTAGCGCAAGGTTTTAAATTTTTACTTGCAGGTAGGGATGGTTCCACTTGTTTGGACGATGGAGGCCTGTGATTGGTCGATTGATTTGAAGAATACGACCGGGAATATACTTTTTCAAAGGGAACAGTTCTAAGGGAAGAAGGCTCGTGGTCATGATTATGGGACTGGGGAGGAGCACTAAGGGAACACCTCATCCCAGCGTGAGGACCACCGCAGAAGGGACAGACTACTTTTCTAATATTCGGAGAAGAAGAGGAAGGAGACTTCCTAGATCGACAATTGGCCCTGATGTGACCTTTCTTTTTGCAATAACTGCATACTCCCAGATATTTGTAACACTCCTCCATGGAGTGACCTGTTTTTTCGCAGTAGTTACACAAAACCTTTCTCCTTTCATCAGGCTTAGGACGAGAAGTTGAATTACGGTCAGGACGAACTGTACTATCATGGTTCTTGTAACTATTGGTGGAGTCACGATAGTATCGACTACCATTATTTCGTTCTTGCGGACTATTTTTCTTCTTAGGAGCCGGCCGATGATTATTGTTGGATTTAGGTTTCCGTTGTTCGACGTTTTGATGTAAAACCTCAGTCCATCCGGGGAGTGCAGTATTTATCCGGATAACGGATTCCAAAGATTCGTCTAGGTTCACTTTCATCGCGGTCTTTTGGGCATAAGTTGATTTGTCGATCTCAAGTGGATTAGTTTGGGAAATGGAATTCGGGAAAGCGATATTCTCGCTATCTAAGGAGTCCGCAAAATTCACTATATTTTCCCAGGAAGCTCTACTATACCCGTCCAACTCCATCATTTTAATATATTGACGGACGAATGTTTCAATATATGGAGGTAAACTACAGAGAAAAGCTATTCTAAGGGAATCATGATCTCTCATATCGTATCCAGGATATGCCTGACTAGCTAGGCGCTCTAACCGAAGGGCGAACATTTTGATGCTCTCGTTAGGGTATCGGTGAGCAGCATGATACTTGTATTCTGTATTCTTTTTTCTTTCGTTCCTCATCACGATACCAACACACAAGATTATCCCGTACAGAGAAGTATTCACGGTTATCTTTGATGATTTCTCGGTATATATTCAAGAATTTGCCTTCTAGCTGTCGGCCAAGCAGTCGTAACCATTGGTGATGGGCATTAGGGTAGTGTAAGCTACAATAAGCCTCAAAATCAGCCAGGTAGACTAAGAGATCTTGTTCCGATTCGTATTTAAACTTTCCAGGATCCACAACCTTAAGCTTCTGAGAGTTCTTGAGTAACTGAGTAAGAAGCACAATGGCTTCCTCCAGCATGTCAAGTCTCTTTTTCATGTGTGGTCCTGAATACATTGAAGGTTCATTGTCGCCAGGAATACGACGCATAGGCAGTCGTTGGGAATATCCTTGTGGAATATAACCAGAATGCGACTGAGAATCAGTCGAAAACATCTGGTGCTCCGGATATTGATTTAAGGGAATTTGTTCTCGTTGAGGCTGTAGTAATTTATTATACTTTCCAGAAAAGTCAGCCTCTCCTCTATGGATAGGGGATAGAGAATCTCTATTGTCTCTGCCCATATCGGGAGTTCTAAAGAGAGACTTAGGTTGGGTGAAGTAATTTACTGGGGGTATAGAATCATGACGAAGATTGGGATTAGGAAGAAGTTGAGGTTTAGGAAGAAAATTATGAGTAGGCATAAGATTAGGATTAGGAATAAGGTTAGGATTAGGAATAAGATTAGGATTAGGAATAAGATTAGGATTAGGAATAAGATTAGGATTAGGATTAAGATTAGGATTAGGAATAAGATTAGGATTAGGAATAAGATTAGGATTAGAATGAAGATTAGGATTAGAAAGAATTTGATTTCTAGGATTTTCTACATAACTGGGTGGATTATGTAGAAAAGGTATTGATCGTGGTTGAGATTGGGAAACTAAGGAAGGTTTATACTCACGATCATATAAAGAAGTGGTATTTTTAGGCATATGCACATAATGGGAATCGAATTTAGGTGGAATACCTTGACCTTGATCATGGAACGTTCTGTGTTCAACCTTACCGACTGTATCGTTTACTTGAGCCAATTGCCTTTCACTTAACACCTGTTTATGGAGTTTAGTTAATAAAGTACTCATCTCAGGCTCAGTGAAAGGTTTGTCAGAGTTAGGAGCCAAAGATAAGTCAGAGGGTATGTCAGAGTTGACAACCTCTACCCTGTCTTTATTTTCCACATTCATTCCTACATTCATTCCTTCATTATTTTTATTACGATCATCACGGAGACGTTGTTCTACACGTGGATCTAATGCGACAGCTGCAAGAGAGGGATCAAAGTCCACAGCTTCTTGGCTATCAGCATTTATGCTCGTATCCAAGTCTTTTGGTTGAGGTTTTTCTGACATTTTCTTTTGTAATTTCAAAAGAAAGAATTTCAAAGTATTGGAGGGTTATTCTAACTAACTCTCGATCTGTCCAAAGTAAGTACAAAAGAAGAAGATTTCTTTGAAAAGAACTGAAGAGAATCGATGATTTTCAAAATAAATATGATGATGTGAGCGAGAGTCACAATCCTAGTGCACGCAAGCGCAGGAACTCAAACAGAGTCCCTGTTCGGGCGCCACTTAATTTATTTATGTGGCGGAGAGGAAGTACGCTGGGATCAACAAGTGTACCCGACGGTGAGGTACCTCTCTCCGCTCTTTCTAGGAGATATGAAGTTCGAAGAATTTTTGATTTCGGAAGTCAAAGTATAGGAGATTACGTCAATGTTAGGTTTGTGATGTTCAAAGATAGTGGTTTGAAGGTCTAGTCAGCACAGCAACCACCTGACACCATCAGGGGTAATACGGAGCAGATTAGATTTTCTCCGTAACGGTGTAGGGGAGTCTGCTGACACAGTAGGCCTGCTGACTTGAATGACTTTCGAGGAGGATTGTGAACTTTGATATAAAATGTTGATACAATCTAAGATTTTTACCTAAAGGAAGATGTAGAATTATTTAGCTCGTTTCCCGTCTTGAAGATTAACCCGATAGAGGTCTCGAAGATTAACCCGATAGAGGTCTCGAAGATTAAGAGTAACAATACCAAAAAGCATCAATATGAAGGATAGTGACACTCCATAAAAAAAGTGTTATCTTTACTAAAATCGCTCAGAATATATGGTGGGAGGTCTGACAAAAGTTAATGTTTACCACAGTCCTACCCCAACAATATATAAATAAAAGATTATGATTAAATAGAATTAGTTAATACACCTTGGAGGGCAAGTTAAAGGTTCCAAGGTGTAAAATATGTACACGAGCACAGACAGCTCTAGGATCAGAATCGAGAGTGGAAACCGAACGCTTCCAAATATTGCTCATGCATAAAAATCAAGGGAATCAGAAATCCAGACTCAACAATTGCGAATAAATGATGACTTAACTGAATTGACTGGGGGAATGGTTCCAAGTGGTGAGTCTGATTCAGGAGAATACAACTATGCTGAAGTACTATTAAAGAGGAAGGAATCAGGCCAAATCCCAACGTTAGAATTGGCAGGGAGAAGGATCCAGATGAACCACAACTCCGAAACAACTCCAAGAAGAAAGATTCAGGATGAATTCCAACTTCAAAATAGCACCGAGAAAAGATTCACTAAGGAATCTCACTCAAGAGTATCAGCTTAAAGGACGGATTCAGGATTGAATCCCTGGAACAGAAATCGGATTCAGGAATGAAGCCCCAAAACAGAAAATGAGCCCACAATTAGAAGAAGGATTCAGGATGAATCCCAAAATCGGAACCCTGTCAAATATAAACAATGATTGGTATTTGGACCATAATTTATATTTACATATTTGACAGTTAAATGAAGTCACATATATCCATACTATTAAGAAACATACCCTGATATATCCAAGAGGGGTTTCTTAAATGGAGATTAATGATGTCAACGGCCTTCCAGCAAGCAACAAGATAGTAAACTGTAATAAGAGTTAAGTTTACTATCTGTACATTACAAATCTTACAGTTATTAATTAATAAAATCAAATAAATTTGCAGCACTGACCTCTGAGACAGCTAGAAAGGCTTATCAACTTCTTTTGTGTATAAATATTCAGCACAATTATAGCTTTACTATCATCTGTGCTCCTGGTGCTATGTTTATCATTAAGTTTATATTATATCATTCATACATATAAATCATAACAAGATGAACTAGAAAGGAGAAAAACTGGTATAATATCTATAAATATTATAAGGGTTTTCAATAATTGAATTGATAAGATGAATAAGATTGTATTATCACAGGCTGGATCAAAAATGGTTACAAAATTCCAGACTGTATTATAAAAACATTTCTAAGAATAAACAACACCAGAATAAGATAGCGAATTGCCAATTGACATCATGGATGCACGATCAATATCTCCCTTATATATGAGAGCAGAGAGAAGAGTATATATATATATATATGAAGAGAGTATATATATATATATATATATATATATATATAGTATATATATATATATTACATATATATTCACAATACACTTGGTAAAAGCTGTATGAGGACTGAAGGTATTAAAATCTTTTAATATATTTAAGTAGTAGAGAGCCAATACGAGAAGGCTCGGTAGTAAATGTCCCAAGGGTCAGATAGACCTACCACTCCTGAGAGATCACCACTTAGTCCCCCGGAGACCCCGGTAACAGTAGCTACACAGCAACCCACACACACACCACCGCACACACCTATCAGTGTTAGAGAATCCTTTAAATATGACGGGAGAAGACGAACGTAGCGAGAGAGAAAATATGACGGCAGTAAATGTGAACCGACTTTTTATGTCCAAAATCAAAATTCCTATCTTGGATGGGCCCCCAGCAATCGGTGCCGCATCCACTGGTCCCCATGTGAACTCGTGGTTAAAAATACTCGAGCACAACTTTGCTCAGGAGGGTATAACCAGAGACCAAGAAAAAATAACTTGCGCACTTGTACATATAAGCGCAGATGCAAATTCCTCAGCAAGAATAGCGCTAGAAGCGACCCCAGAGCTTTCTGAAACGACTTCTTACGAAGAATTTAAGAAGATTTTGCTCGAAAATTTAGCTCCTATGACATCGTTTCGCGTATGGGAGTTATTTGAGGAATTCACAACAATGAAATGGAGCAAAAGTTCGACCCTAGCGACTTTTTGTCACAAGTTAAGAAGGCTGGTGACAGAGTTCTCTGAAGAACTCGAATTGAGATATGGTATAGTAGTGAGTAAAGAGATGAGAAGGGTAATGTTGTGGGGCAATACTTACATGAAGTTCACAGATGCAAAGACCAAAGAGAGAGTGGCAAAGATCTTTACAAAAGAGAATACAGCTTCTGAATTAATAAGTAAACTTAGTGCAAAGAAGATAGATAATAGAAGAAGAGCTGATGAGAAAATAAGTGCAATAGGAGATAATTTTGAGAGAGGGATAAAGAGAAATGAGAATAGATTTGACAATAGAGGTAGTAGACCACAATTTAGACCAGCAAGTTCAGCCGAAAGGTACAGAAAACCTGGCAATACTTGGCCAAAAGATTATGACCGCAAATATAGAAGAGGCAATTACGATCCTCATTACAGTAGGGATCACAAGTATCCCAGAACCTACAATAATCCCGGTTCCTATAAACAAAGGAACAGCAGACCTAGAAGTAGTAGTAGGCAAAGGCAACGATTTAGAAGTACAAGTCCTATGCCAAGAGGACCACAAACATGGTCGACTAACAATGAAGTAGGAGATGGTACAACGCCCACGAGAGGGGTACGTTGGAATAAATTTAATAGGTCAAGGAGGGGCAGTAGTTCCCCCAGTCCGAGATTCACTCCTGAGAAAGGAGCAAGCCAAAAGGCAAATCGCAATGAGTATAAGGTAAATAAAGTGTCAGATGCAGTAGTTTCTGAAGCAGGAACTCCTCCTATGCAGAATGCCAGACAGACCCATCGTTCTCATTCTAAGGAAGAGCTAATACGAGACTCATATGAAGAACCGTCCAGTTCAGAAGTAGACTCGGACGAAGCAGAGTACATTAGAGGTAATGTACATAAGAGTTGTAAAATATTGGAAAGGGGTGAGACACCCAACCAAGGGAAAAGCGATAAGAAAATGGCAAGAAAGCTAACCCATCGTTTAATAAGCGAAAGCGGATCAGACTATGAAATGGTGGAGCCCAATAAAAAGGAGCAGTGTGCTGAGGTACAGAACAAAGCTTTTTTAGAAAAGGCAAGGCGTCGCGCATGCGCACCACGAGACGCGCCCCAAGAGTAGAAAACCTATTCAAGGAAGCACCACGCGGCAGGGTAGCTTCAATTATGGATGTTAAGACACCATTGCCGCACAAAGTGTGTAATATTAGGCATGCGGAGCAAAACAATTTCGCACCACACCGCACCAGAGTGGCCGCATATTATTTAAATTGTAGTATTTTAAGCAACAATGATAAGTTCTATCATAAAGAACGAGCTTTTATCGATACAGGGTCATCTTTAAATATACTTAGATATACACACTTTAACGATTTAAAAGATAGTTTTGATTTAAGTTACAAAGACATTAAAATAAATTTGGAGAGTATTACCCAGGGTGTAATACAGGTGTACGGGATCACTACACTTACACTAGAAATAGCTAATAGAACCTGTCAGTTTAGATTCGTAATTGTAGGAGATAACTGTGATTTCGAAGGTAACCTCATTTTAGGCTGTGATTTATTGTCACAGACCCCACTCATATTCGATTTTGAGGATAAAAAGTGCTATTTCAAGGAGGAAAGTAGCACAGGTTTGAAAATAGATGTGAATAATCCGATACCGTTGATGGTGGACAAAAAGGTAAAATTATCCGCGAAAATGGTGGACAAGGAATGGTCCAACCAACGATCGAATATAATCTGCGAAAATAGGACATCAGGATCAACGGAGAATCGCTGGCAGCAACGATGGAAATACATAAGACGTCGTCGACCCTATGTGGGAGCGAACCGACGCGGTGGTTATAAATATGCCCATGCAGACATGTGGCAACAACAATGGAATCCTGTATGGCACAGAGGTAGAAGATTTAACCGATATAATAATAGAAAGAACTGGCAGAGAAATAAAAGATATAAGCGCATAAATTATAGAAATAGGCGCAGAAATAAAGGCTGGTACCAAAATAATAATAGGTACTCAAGAAACAGCCAAGATGATGCCGAAGACTGGTACGAGGATACCAGTAGAGAAAGATATAAAAGACCGCCTCAGACTCACATGGCTGATGTCTTTGAGGGTGACTTGTATTGTTATAAAGTCTCAAGAACTCCGGATCTACCTGTAATCCGTGAGGAAGAAGAGTCAGACACCTTTGAAGAGGACTCTGAAAGCGATGTCCAGAGTGGCGACAACCGCACTCATATGGAGTACGCGTTTGAATCGGCAAATATGATACAGCGCACTGGCAAAGATACAGATGAAGACTCATACACATCCTATGATGAGAATGAGCATAATGGTCAACCATCTGATTCTGATTTAGAAAATAATTATAGTGAGAATGAGCACAGCGCTCACGAGTTAGATTATGAGGATTTTATTCCTCATCCATCTGATCAGACGATACAATTCGATCATGATGAAGAGAATTATGAATATAATTCTGAAGCAATTGAGCACGGTTATGATCAGAGCTCTGACCGTTGCAGTAGTATTAAAAGGAATTTTGCCAGAAACCCCAACCATAGTTGGAAGAGAAAGTATTGGAGCAATCATAGCAATCATAGCAATCACTCCAATCATAGAAGAGATTCTGAAAATAAAATGTTGGTTGATGGTGACAATACAGTACGGTACCGCACCGCACCATCCAATGCTCAACGATACACACCGAACTCTCCTAGATATTCAAAGTGGTATAAGGATACTGAGGAAGGCGCCCCAAGGTATCCAAAATATGCCAAAACGAATGGAAAGAGAACCAGGAATGGTAAAGGGGCTAGAAGATGGAAGAGTGACGCAGCCAGCACTGTGAACCAACCAAATCAACACACTCAAGTTGTGGAATGCTTACAAACAAGCAATCTGCACCCGCTAAGAGGCCAGTATGGCGGTATAAGGTCTGAAACTCAAATCACACAACCTGTGTGTACGTCAATGGTACGTAAGACGTTTAATACCATAACACCAAACAGAGGTGAACTTAAGTGGAACCAAACTGGTATTGATACAGATGTGAACTTGGAATTGATCAGCCAACAAGCATCAACTTCAACTACAAGTAAGAGAAACTTAGGAAATCGCCTCAAGTCACATCATAAGCATAGAAAGAAAAGATGTACAAATGAACATACTTTGTGGAATGTCAGGAAGGAAGAGAGAGATAATTGGGTCCCAGAAGCTGACGATGATTATCCGTCATCGCCTTCGACGGGAAAGAGCTTAAAGACCTCAACAGAAGTGACTGTAGCCCATAACTCTCGAGTTCAAACTGACATGAAGCAACTTATGTCATCGGAAGATCAGGAAAGAATAAAAGAAAAGTTGTTGGTATTAAATACTAATGGTAAAACCTTAGATAAATACACACCTGAAATAAATGCAGAACCTGATTTATATGAAGATACAGATACAATGTGTATAGTTAAACTTAATAATAATAAAAGAATTTTACCTAAATATAAATACATTTTAGAAGCTAAAATTGAAGATGAAAAGGCGCAACAATTACCTGATAACAGCATGGTAATTACAGTACCGACTGATGCCTTTAGAGGCAGCGCAGCCATCTTTATACGGAGTACTTTATCAAATGTGAAGGAAGGTAATATAATAATAGAGCTAATTAATTTAGGGAGCCGCCCTATTGAAATAATAAAGGGTGAAGCCATAACAACAGCCTATCCAGTCTTGAGAAGAAATCGTTCAGAAATAGAAAGAGTCAATGCAACACGCAATACCATGATGAAGCAAATACATGCACAAACCATGCAAGAGTCCAGAAAAGATTATAAAAAGGGGAAGATACCCACAATAACAGAAGGGTTATCAGAGAAAGAATTGTATATGACATATAAAGAGATACTGACGAAAGATGAAGAAAAGTATAGAGTGTTACAACGACCTGAGGAACTTGAAAACATCATTGATTTTCTCATGAAAAACAGAGACGTTGTGGGACTGGCAGATGATCCCATAGGGCAGTTCCCCAACTATCAATTTAAACTAGAACTAGATGAGAAATGCCCAAAGGTCCTGTTCACTCCACAGTATCAGCAACCTAGATCTTTTGTGAAAGATATTAATAACTGGACAGAGGACCAGTTGAGGAAGAACCTGATTGAACCATCAGTGTCCCCTCACAGTAGTCCATTACTAGTGATACCGAAGAAGTCTGGAAGTCGCCCCAGGATTTGTGTCGACTATAGGAAGATAAATAAATGGTCTGTAGGAGACAGCTTCCCTATTCCTTTCATCCAGGATACGGTGAACTCACTAGGACGAGCTAGTATATTCAGCTGTGTCGACGTTCTCGATGGCTTCTACCAGATAGCATTGAGCGAAGAGAGTAGACCCTTACTAGCATTTAGAACACAGAGAGGATGCTATCAACCGCGCGTCCTGCCAATGGGTTTGAAACAATCCCCCGCTGTCTTCAGTAGGGTGATGAGTTTGGTATTAAGTGGATTGCTAGGCATAGATTGTCTATCATACATTGATGATATAATAATATACTCTCAAGATGTACCTTCTCATTACAATAGCCTATCAAGAGTTTTTGAAGCACTGAGGAAATGCAACTTCAAAGTTAAATTGGAGAAATGCCAATTTTTCAAGAAGGAAATAGTATTTTTAGGGTACTTGATTTCAGGTCAAGGGGTTACTGTAGACCCTGAGAAGCTAAAAACTTTATCGAAAATAAGGACACCTACTAGCGTCCCAGAAGTACGTTCAGTTTTAGGTTTCTTTGGATTTTTCAGAACGCTTCTACCGACCTTTTCAAGTACTGCTGAACCTCTGACCAAACTACTTAAGAAAAAGCAAGAATTCATTTGGGGAGAGGAACAAGAAAGATCATTGAATAAACTTAAAGATTTACTGTTAGCTAGGTCAATTGTTCAATATCCTGACTTTAGCAAAGAATTCATAGTAGTGACCGACGCATCCATACACGGTTTAGGTGCAGTATTATTACAAGAGAATGATAAAGGAGAAGAATTACCTTTAGCTTTTGCAAGCAGAACTTTGTCAAAAGCGGAAAAGAATTATGCCCCTACCGAGATGGAATGTTTGGGAATCATCTTTGCGTTGAGAAAGTTTAAGAACTTAATATATGGATATAAAATAAAAGTGAAAACTGATCATTCAGCAGCAGTAGCAATATTCACTAAGAAAGATTATCCAACGGCTAGATTAGCTAGATGGTCTTTAACAGTATCAGATTTCAATCCAACCTTTGAACATATAAAAGGTACGAAGAACTCAGTTGCAGATTTCTTATCCAGATATATCCCTGATACAGGTGAAATAGATAATGAAGAGATAAGAGCAGAGGAAACGAGACAAGAAAAACTCAATATGATAGAGCACCATCCTAAAGAAAATAATAGTTTTAAAAATAAGAAAAATCAGAACTCCAATAATAAAGATAAAGAAACAGATAAAGGAAAGTTTAATAATAACATTAAAGATATAGATAAAACAGATGAAATTTTAACATTAGATACCGCAACGATTTCAAGAGAACAAAGAAAGGCAGTCGAAATGAAGGTAGAATACGAAGAGCTACAAAAGGGTAAAAGGATAAAAGGTTTGAAATTCTTTAGAAATATGATTTATATAAAAATTAAAGAAAATTATAAGATATGGTTACCCAAATCTTTAATTGATATAGCCATTGATATGACCCACTCTATTCAAGGTCATAGTGGGACAGAAAGAACTCTAGAAAAACTAAAAAGAAGATATCACTTTCAAAATATTAGAAAAATAGTAGAAGAATTTTGTAAGAGCTGTCATACGTGTCAAGAAGCGAAAGGTTCTAAGCCTAAAAAGGCAACAATAAAGACATATCCTTTAGCAGAACAACCATTCCAAAAGATTGCTATGGACATAATGGGTCCATTAACAGTCTCATCGAAGGAAATAAATATATACTCGTCTTTAAAGATCAATTAACAAGATATGTAGAATTAGCAGCATTAAGATCGAGAGATAGTGATAAGATTGTAGATGTTTTTATTGATAGGATAGTAGTATGCCATACCGTGCAGATACAATAGTGTCTGACAATGCATTGGAATTTGTAGGAAAACTCATGAAGGGTATATGCAGGAAGTTCAAGATTAAAAAGGTAGAAATAAGTAGCTACCACGCCAATAGCAATGGTCTTGTCGAAACTACAAACGCAAATATAGCGAACTTTCTGAGATGTTACGTCAAAGATAATCAGCGAGATTGGGACCAATATTTACCTTTGGCCCAAGCAGCTATAAATAACACCTACAACAGTAGCATTAAAACAGATCCCCATTTCTTACTCTATGGCTACACAAAGCGTATGCCGTCAGACATACCAACTGAAGCCTTAATAAAAACTAAAGATCCTAAGCCTATAAAGGAGGATGAAAAGATAGAAAAATTGTATGAAAGAATTAAGGAAATAAGAAGGCAAGCCAGAGTAACATTGGAAAATGAAGTTAAAAAGTACTCAACTCAGAACAGCAAAACGGCAAAAGATAGACCGATAAAGATAGGAGATTTGGTGTACACTCAGAGAATCAAACCACCACACCTATCACCTAAACTGTTCCGAAAATGGAGAGGTCCATTTCGCATTGAAGCTTATGGGAATGAATTCGAAACAAGTAATACCTATATCTTAAGAGATCCTACAACAGGCAAGATATATAGAGTAAATGTAGATAACTTTAAAGTAGCTAGAACACGAGGAAAAGATGAGAAATTTAATAAAGAAACCGATATAAATATATCCTCAGACACAAGACAGAAAATTAATGTTAATTTAAGAAAGAAGAAACAAAATAAATATAATAAGTATGGAAAACATGAAGATAATGATGATGATGAAAGTGAAACTAGAGTAATTTATCTGAGAACACCCAAAACAAATAGAAATATAATGGAGGAATCACAATTTAATGTGGAAGAAGAAGCACCTGAAGCTGTAGATGAAGATGTGGAACCAGTAGCAGAATCAGCACAAGAAAGTGAAATGAAACACGCTACATTAGAACCAGATGAACTAATATTCGGAAGAACAGAAGAAATGTTCGGTGATGAAGAACAAGCGATAGCATTACCAGTATCACAACCGGTAGATGTACCTACACGTAGAACTAGAGGTAAAGAAAAGATTTATCATATAGACCGAAACATCAGTATACTATGATAGAAAGATCACCTGTTCAGACGAGACAGTCAACATCTCGAACCGAAAGAATGGATCATACAGCACCAGAATTGCCAGAAAAACCACCAGATTTACCTCCAAGAACTCCAGGAAAACCACCAGAGTTACCTCCAAGAAGACAGCCTGATATACCTACAAAGAAGGTCAGATTCAAGAATATAAGAAGAGTCACATTTAGTGATAAAGACAGTAAAAGCTAGTTCATTACTATCTCTATTGCTAAAAGTGAAAAGAAAAGAAACTTTAAAAGAAAGATGTCGAATTTTTATTTGTATGTACATATTGATTATTATATGTGTAATAATATATTTTACAATAAAAATAATTTTATTGATTTTCTTTTTATACTAGTAACCTTTAATTTTAAGTTCGTACTTGATTAAACACAAAGATACCTGAACTTTATAATTTTATTCATTTTTTATTTAATTTTAAGTATGTTTCAACAAAATAGGTCTAACCAACAGTTTAAGATTTTTATTTTTTTTTCTTGTAATTAAATTCATTTTTAGTAAAGATGGAAGTTGATAACTTTACAACGCCAAGAAGATTGTCGGATCTTGCCGCTATCAAAGTTGGAGTATTGACGATTGTCACCAACAGTTCTAAGACGACTCTAAGACGAAACTTGGAACGCGAATGGCGTCAGGAAAAGGCATCAAGAGAAATCTATGAAACAGAATTTGATACAATGCACAGAATACAGACTAGGAAGCAAACAGTGATATCTAGTCAGGTCAGTCTATTATTGCCAATTCCTAAGATATTGCAAGAACTTGTCCAATTATGGGTAAAGATATTGATAACGAAATTAATAGATTGGGTTACTACTCGAGTCCAATATCGTATTCCAATGGAAATAGGTGACGTAGTAGATATGTTTGATCAAGTTTGTTTTGATCACCTAGGAATGATTAAAGATAGTGTAGTATTCACCAGAATTAAAGAACATTTAAGAAATAACAATGAAGATTTCACAAGAGTACAAGTATATTTAGATGATTATGTACCAGGAGAATACAACGGACATAATAGCAGATTTTTACTAGAAGATTGTTTGTCAAATGGTAACGAGAGTAAACTTAGCAAGATAGTTCAAGAACTGAATGAAATTCAAGAATGGGAAGAATTGGAAATTATTGCACAAGCCATAATGAGGAAGAACAGAAACATAATTAGATCCATTAGACCAATTTATACTAACACTAAGACCATATACGAAATCTCTAACATGCTAACCAAAGCTGATAGACAAAGAAATGTATTATATTCATTAAGAAATGGTGACGAAATGACAGCACATTTATCAATTTTGCTCGAATATCCATTGCAAAGCTTATTTTGCACAGAATGTGCACATATTGTGAGAAAACTAGTTTATCTAGGAGGTTTTAGTGATATTTTAGAGGTAATTTTAGAGAAAATAACTTTGGAAGAAAGTTATCCGATTAATTATAGAGAACTTTTAACAAAATTTTGGAATAACATAGATTCAGTAACACAACGAAGCATGGGAAAAAGAATATCCCCAAGAATTTTATATAAATTATTAAAGCTTAGAAACATTCATTCAAAAGAAGGTATAGAGTATACGATGATCAAAGAAATAGTAAATGGAATAGATTTCATCAACAACAGAGAATTATTGATGACAATGTGTGTTCAAGCATGGACAATCGACGTGTTTGACATTCCAATGAAACTAACACACTACATGAGCACTACAGATGTATTGAAGCTGAAATATGAACTGTTACCTTCATCATATGCAAACACCAGAGATCTAATAGGAATATGGCTACGACAAGTACAAAAGGAAAACACATTAAAACAATATTCAAGTTCTTAGGCGAACAACTAGTAGGACAACAATTTCTTACAGCTACAGATCACAATATTTTTTTGCAATAACATTACCAGTGATGATGGAATTTCACATGGCAAGGAAGAGAAATATACTGCTACACTAGAATTGTCAACACACTGAAAGTTTCCAATAAGAGGAAGGGACTTTAAACTTACAATATTGATTAGAGATAACACATAATTGAGGTGTTTAATTTTTTGTTTGAATTTTTTGAACATACTATACCAGAAGAATTTTCTATATTTAATTTTGATTTAACGTTTAAATAAATTTAACGTATTCTTTAAAACTATATTTTTAATTAATATAGTTAATAAGTGTTTACTTAATCATTAATTTTATTTTATATGGTATATATATATTAATATATCCCAAATATAATTTTTGTTTGACCAAAGTTATTAAAATGTAGTTTTCAATCCAAAGATATTTTTTTTTGGAAATTTTTCTTTTAGATTTTCAATTTCTATGTAAATTTTTTTTTTCATAGCGATTCTTTTAACAGTAATAAATAGTCATTATTCTATATCATTTACTTTTACATGGTAATCGACATTACATTTGTTCAAACACTTACAAATTTTATGAACTTTTTAAACATTTTCAAACATCATCTAATTTTTTTTTCGCGAACTTTACAAATTAATATTGCTCAACATTTCCAACAACATTACATTCTCATAACCATCCACATTACATACTTTTTAGATGTTTTTTTATGAATTGCCATATGCCGAATACTATTTCATGCTTTCCAGTTACTGGCAATTGAAATTATTGAAATAATACTGAGAGATACAACTGGAAATGAGACAAAAAAGAAGACCTTGTAAACGATTATCAAATGAAGAATTCATGATGATTTTGCATCAAATGCATCAGATGTTTCCACACTCAGTATCAATCACAATACTGAGCGATCAACCACTTAATGGAATTGTACAATTCATACCAGCATCGAAGGTTTAATGATTTTTGTATTAACAATAATACTTGATTAAATTTGATTAATTAATATTTAATTTATTACTAGTACAAACTTAGAATTTTTGATTATTTAAAAAAATTTTTTGATTCATTGTTACTACTATTATTAAATTTAATTTTAAATTTTTTTTAAAGGGGGGGCAGTCTGAAAAGTCCGATTGCTTAATTGAAAACCCACACAGGATATAGAATCACCATAAGAACGAATGTAAAATAATAATTAGTTAATAAGATATTTGTAATTATTTGGAAACAACACCAGACTGTATGTAATACCACTTTTAGTTAATATGATCTCAACGATAGTTAATTATTTTCACACTGGTCCTTTTCCCCAAGGGTTTTTCCACTTGCGCAAATAGTAATTTTCTATTAAATTTTCTTTTGCAAGAAAAGTGATAAATTTTGTAACAATTTACAATGTTAGAATTCTTTAACCTAGAAGTAACTTATATTATTTCAATAACACATCTATGGGTATAAAAGGGAAGGGACAGGAGCTTAAGAGCTCATTAATGCCGACAACATCAAACTACTATAACAAAAGAAACAAAAACAGTTAATTCTATCAGTGAAACTCGAAAGCAATTAAAATAACTTAAGAAAAAATTCGGCAATAATTTTAACTTAGCAAAAAATTTATGAAATAAACATTAACTTAGAAATATTCTTGACAATAAAATTAACTCAGGAAATTTTCCAGAATATAAAAAACTTAGAAAAATTCGAATTAAATTACACATAAAGCATTTCAGAATATAAAAAAAAAACTTAGAAAAGTTTTCGAATTAAAATTAATAACTTAGAAAATTTTCAGAATAAAAATTAACTTAGAAAATGATTTTGAAAGAAAAATAACTTAGAAAACTTTCCTAAATAAGAATTAACTTCCAACAAAGTAAAAGTGTTCTTAAATAAGTAGGAACAAAGTGGTTTCGAAATAAAAAATAACTTAGAAAAATTTTCGAAAAAATAAAAATAACTTAAAAAAATATATAAAGAAAAATATGTAATTGTAGAAATTTTTTTTGGAATATTTGAGATTTGAGTTGAAATTGAATAAATTTTGAACTTAAGAAAATTTTCTGAATTAAAAATTTGCACTTAGGGAAAATTCTTTACAGATTTATACTTTTAACTTTAGAATTTTCGCCAAATGCGAATCAACGCGATTTCAGAATTAATTTTTAAGACCAATTTTAAAATATGTTATTATATTAAAAGCAAATTTTAAATATTTACTTTAAAATAAATTCCGTCCCCAACAATATTAACTTTACATATTTTTGGTAACGTAAGTAGGCGATTTGCAGTTTGCATTTTTATTATTATTTGAAAACTTTAATTTAAAGTTCTAATTTTTATTTTTTCAAATTTTTGAATTTTTTAGCTTCAAAACTTTTTTGAGAATATAAATATTAATATTTATTATTTTTATTAAAAGATTTTGATTTTATTTCCAATGTTCGAACATTTTAGTTGCAAAACCAATTAACTTCGAAATAATAATAAATAATAATACATAATAAAATAATATTAATAAATAATATTAATAATAAATAATAACTAATAAAAAATAATATTAATAATAATATCTAATATAATAATACATAAATAATAATAATAATAATAATCAATATTAATAATAATAATAATAATATTAATTACTATTATTAATAATAATAAGTTTAAAGATTTCATTGCCGTCTACAACGATTCTAGACATTAGGTAATACAGTCGATTTTAGCCATCACAGGATATTCATATTACGTCATTTTTATGTCAGATCATTAAGCGTGAGAAAATATTATTTAAATCACATTAAATTACAATGTACGTAGTGTGAACCAGTGTGGACTGGGCGTATAAAAGAGATTATTTTACGTGTGTGCCAGGAACACACAAATTATGTACATTTATGTGTAACGCGAGACTAAAAATTATAAATATTTTTTTTTGCATACCATATATAGTATAATAATATAGTATATATATTAACATACCTGAAAAACAATTTGTATATATATATCATATATATCATAATGAATATGTATATATATGTTGATTATATATATACAAATAGTATATTACTATTTATATATATATAATATCTTATAATATATATATAGCTATATATATATTATATATATATATATACTATATATAATATGATATATATATATATATATATATAGTATAGAAATATATATATATATTATTATATATATATTATAATATATAATATATATATATATATAATATATATATATATATATTATATACTATATAATATACTATATATATATATATATATATAGTATATATATATATGCAGTGAAAGTTAAAGTATAATATATAATATATACTATTTATATATATATGATATGTATATATGAGATGGTAAATATAATATATATATAGAAATATATAGATATATACTATATATATATATATATATATATATATATATATATAATATATATTATAATTATACATTATATTATATATATATATAATATACTATTATTATATATATATATTATATATATACTATTATATTATATTAGATGAATTTTAAATTACAGAAAGACTTTTAAAGTACGAGTCTGGCTTAGTTGTTATTGCTTAGTTCTTATTTGTTCTTTGAGATTAGCTTATCTTATTTTATTTTAACTTATTCAATGCTTAATTAAAAATTATTTATATTTGAATTTATTAATGAACTTATTACTTAACATAACCTAACTTAATAAATATTTAAAACTGTGAAATTGACATTTATATAATTGTGAACATTTTGCTGAAAAAAAGTGCTAACGAATTTAATTCCTTAAAATACGACAATAATCTATTTATGTAAACGTAGAATTATAAGAATAAAGATATAAAACTGAATAAGGTTTCATATACATTTCTTCAAGAAGTAGTCAAATGCTAGGAATACCTATGAGCGTTGAATAGGTATTTTAATTCTTAATAGAAGCTGCAGTTTTAGCTAAAACCGCTATATAAAAGGTTAGAAAACACCCTAGGGCTAAATACCCGAAAAAATCTTCTTGAACGTCAACAACGCATCAAGAGCGGTAGAACAATCTCGAAAAGTAAGGGGTTTTGAGAAAACCTGTCGTAAACAGAAAAGACCTAGAAACTAAAGCTAATTAAACAGCAGCTCATATATATATAATATATATATATATATATATATAATTATATACTATATATATATAGTATATATTATTATATATATATATATATATATATATATATATATATATAATATATATATATATATATATATATATATACCGTAATTCCCGATGGGATAAGCAGGTTCATTCTATCTTCAACTAAATCTTTTTCTCCCCATAATCCATGGTTCGATGAAGCTTGTTCTCGCACCATTCAGAGAAGAGAGACATTGCCTATTGGGCATGGAAAAACTCTCGTTCTCCTATCACTCTTACTATTTCTTTCTATTCTGCTCCGGAATCGTTACAAGGATACTATTGACAGGCTAATCGCCTTTCACTAAAAGAGAGTGCCGCCACTGCTGTTCTGCTATAATATAAAATTTTGGCCTCTTGCCAAAGCCATCTCTAACAATGATGATAAATCTGCCTTTCCACCTCGTATTCGCTCTGGCGGTTTCTTAACTACACTCCCCTTTGAAAAGGCCATCTCTTGGGCCTGCTGTTTTCTTCATCTATCTTCCTGTTCGATTCTGGGACATCCTCCTATCTACTCTTCTGCGCTCAGTTATCCCTTGTCTTTACCATGTGATCACAGATAGAATCGCCGTGCATGACAAACAGACATCTACATATTGCAGGGAGGCTAGTCTCCCAGACTTGTATTTTTGCCAGTCTCATGAGGGAGTGTGCTTTTGACTTGTACCTGATCGGTCGTTCAGCTCTGTCTCTATGTCTGAATTCTAATTCTTTTACCTAAGCATCTTTAGAATACTCTTCTTAACTCTCATTTCCTGGATCATCTGGAGTCCCATTGTAGCTGTTTTAAAAAAAAAACTACAATGTAGAAGGGTCTGGCTTTGATCGTCTGGCCGGGAAAATGAAGGAACAAGGACACACACACACTTTTATAAGTTTATTAAAAAAAATTTGAAAAAAAAACAACAGACGTCTTTTATTTAATCAAACAATAAAAAAAATATTAATTAAAATTGAAAAAAAGACGTCTTTTATTTAATCAAACAATAAAAAAATATTATACAAAAAAATATAATCAATCAATATTACAAAAAAAAAAAAAAAAAAAAAAAAAAAAAAAAAAAAAAAAAAAAAAAAAAAAAAAAAAAAAAAAAAAAAAAAAAAAAAAAAAAAAAAAAATATCAATCAATATTAGATAAATGCACATAAAACAAAATAAATTCAGCGCTCTACTATAATTAATAAATTAATAGAGTCAGGACAAAAAAAAAAAAAAAAAAAAAAAAAAAAAAAAAAAATGAAAAAAAAAAAAAAAAAACTTACGGGGCGATGATGCTCACCACAATACGAAATTAGGTATCTTACAAACAATTAACCTTATTACCTTAACGTAATCTTACCCTCCCACAGTCTACTTAAATATACCCCTTGGCCACGTATCTTTAACTTAACGTCCAATCAAGAAAATCACAGGGCATAATGGAACCAATTGTTCCTTCTCCTGAATGTACAGAGGAAGGAATGAATCTTCCTCTTGAAAAATCTGTCCCAAAATAATGGAACAAAGTGGCCCTTCCTTTAAATGTGCAGAGGGTGAAATGAACCCTCCTTTTAAAAATCAGTCCTTTGGACTGAAACCAACCAAATGTTCCCTCTTTCGAATGCTTAGAGGGAGGAATGACTCCTCAGTGTGAAGATCAGTCTCAAAAAAAAGAGAGGGAAAAAACTGTGTAACTATGCAACAGTGGCATGAGATATTGGAGGAGGAGAAAGCCACTACCATGAATCTTTTTTCCTTTGGTAATGGTAATCTACCATTGTATAAAAATTAATAAAATAGTAATTAAAAATTAATAAAATAGTAATAATAATTATAAGTATGGATAAGAAATTATATATTTTTATATTTTATAATGTAAAAATCAAAGGAAGTTTTGTTTGTTATAGAAAAGTGTTTTTTACGTTTTGTAATGTTAAAATCAAAGGAAGTTTTGTTTATTAAGGAAAAATTTGTTTAATTTGTTTTGGAATATGTTATTTATATTTGTCTATGTCCATGAAATATAAAACATATAGAAATTCCTTGGGTCAAGCAAACACAATCTCTTCTGCCCTCTCATATATATATATATATACGTTTATCTATCTTCTTCCTAAGGGGCTTTATAAAAATATATATATATATATTATTATAGTTATTATTGTTATATATATATACATATATATGTTATATATAAGAAAATATATATATTATATATTATTATTATTAATATTATATATATTTTATATATATATATATATATATATATATATTATTATTATTATTATTATTACATATTATATATTAAGTTATTTGTTGAAAGATATATATATATATACATATATTATTATTATTATTATTATATATATATGAGTATATATATATAGATGTAGAGATAGTTTGTTATTTATTATATTATATACATATATATATATATATATAAATATATACATATATATATATATATATATATATATTATATATACAAATATATATATACATATTATATACATATATATTATAAGTGCGGCTAAGGACTCCATTTAGGGGGAGTTGATGATTATAGATATATATATATACATATATATATATATATATATATATATATATATATATATATATATGATACATATATTATTATATATATATATATATATATATATTATTATATATATTACATATGCACCTATATCCCTGTAAAACTATTATAATTATTCTCTTTATTCTTCTGCAAATTGTTTTTTTAACAGTATTGTCTGCCGTTGAACAACGGCACGCCCTTCCAAAGATCGATTTAACAGCTTGGCAGCCGCTGGCGCATGAGTTCTACCATACCTCGAAAGTTCTAGCGGGAGTAAGAACGTCATAACCATTATACGCGCCAAAGCCAGGTTTATCTGAAGTTTCAGCATGGAAAACGAAAACATTAAAACCATTATAGTTTATATATAATACGTTAGTAATTAGTAATTATCATCACATCTTGAATGATCGATGGTTTTTTCCAGTTCTTCTACTGAACTTCAAAACGCGCCGGTTCATAAAACATTTAAGGTTCATACTTTATTTTATTAAGATTTAGGTAAAGAAAAGTCTCCCGTTTATGTCTATATATATATATATATATATATATATATATATGTTATATATATATATATATATATATATATATATATATATATATATATATATATATATATATATATATATATATATATATATATATATATATATATATATATATTGCCGATTTCTGACTAGGTAGAGTTATGAAGGTTGCAAGTAAGTCACGGCTTCATACAACACCATATATTTGTAAGAGAAAACAATTCCAAAAGTTGTGGCTAATGCTGAGCCTATAGCCGAGACCCCAAGATCCACATAGACTGGTAATAAATGTTTTACAATAAAAATGGTAAACTCAGCTTCTGAATAACATAAAAGTATGACAAATAGCAAGACGATACCAGCGGCGTGCGTTGCAAAAGCTGTTGCTATGCATCATAATTAAACAAAAGAATGCCGACAACCGCACTCTTCGTTCGTTTGAAATTACGCTGCAATACTGTAAATTACCTTGCAAATACCTGCCGTTTGATTACTTTCACAGTAGCGTACGGCTATAATATATATATCGAGGTATCGCGTTGGCCATCGTATATGCCTACCTCTGTTCGATAGTCTAGTAGGAACTTGGGATAGAGTCTGGACAGGATTTCCAGATTGAGAGCGGGTGATCGGGCGAGTCGGAAAGTCTTCTTGAGTCGTAAGGGTAGCCAGAGGTGGAGCTGGAGGTGAAGAATCCTGAGCCGGAGTGGAGGGAGGCAAGGGTGACGATGACCGTGCGGGTGGAGTCTGAGCCGGTCGTATTGGTGCTGTTGGCAGAGGAGAAGGAGGGGGAGGAGGATAAGGAAGAGGATCAGGAAAAGGGAGAGGAGGAGGAGAAGGAGGAGGAAGTGATGCAGGAGGAGAGATAGAAACGTTAAAAGAACGAGTTGAAGGTGGAGAAATGGAAACAAAAGGGAAAGCGTCAGGGTCGAGAACAAGAAGAGGATTCACCTCGAAGAAAGCAGGCTTAAGGCGGTCGATCGAAACGACTTCTGTGATTGTGCGACGTTGGATCGTGAAGAATTTCTCCTTCCTAAGTATCACTGGAAAAGGTCCATCGTACTTAGGTTGGAAAGCGGTGCGGTGGGAGTCATGTCGAACAAAGACATGAGTGCAGGAAGAAAGGTCCTTAGGGATATAGGAATGCACCTTGTGTGGACGAGAAGGAGTTGGTCTCCACGACGAAGCACAGCGCCTCAAGCGGGTAAGATAAGCAAGCGGGTCGGCTGTAGAAGGAGGAGAAGACTGTGAAAAGAAGTCACCGGGAAGACGAAGAGGAGAACCATACACCAATTCAGCAGCCGAGCAGTGCAGATCCTCTTTAACAGCGGAGCGAATGCCAAGCATTACGAAAGGGAGAGCGTCAGTCCAATTCTCCGGATTAGGCTGAGCTAGAAAAGAAGCCTTAAGCTGACGGTGAAAACGCTCGATAAGGCCGTTCTCTTTTGGGTTAAAAGAAGTCGTGTGAATCTTCTCTGAACCAAGAAGATTCATTAAATCTCTCCATAAGAAGGATTCGAAAGGTCTACCTTGGTCCGTCGTGACAGAAAGCGGCACACCAAAGCGCGAAATCCAGTGAGCCAAGAAAGCTTTAGAGAGAGGGATAGCTTCGGTCCATCGTGTGAACCAATCTATGCACGTAAGAATGGACTTCTTACCGCAAGAGGAAAGGCAGAGGTCCAACGATGATGATGTGAACACGTTCAAATTGAGCACCAAGGGGTAAGAGAGTGCCTGGAGGAGACTTGGTGTGACGGTGGACCTTAGAACGCTGGCAGGGAAGACAAAGCAGCCGACAATTAAGTTAGCATGTTTAGTATTGACGTCATGGTCACACAAACGAGCTGTCACCATTTGCCGAAGCCCCAACGCGCGGGTTGGAAAGCGAGTGGAGATTCGAGGGTGAGAGAGCCTTGCATGGTAAAACATGGGCAGAAAGAACGAGGAGAACCCTGAGACACGCCGCACAGAAGTCTCTTCTCTATCCCAGGGTGTTGGAGCAACTCCAACTTGGGAGAAGAGTCTTGTGGAAGTGCAGGATCTACAGTAGTCTGGCACGTTGCCATAGAGTCGTAGTAGATGTCGGGTAAGGCTGAAATCGCCTCGATTTCAAAGTGGGAGAGAGCGTCAGCAGTGAAGTTGTCGACACCCGAAATATGTCTGATATCAGTGGTAAAACCAGAGATACACTAAGATGCGACGAGCGCTTCGAGGAGAGTGTCGCTCAGTTTCGATGACCATAGCAAAGGTAAGTGTTTCCAGATCAAATAGCAAGGTAAAATTTCACATGACCCTCCAGAAAGTAGCGGAAATGACGGACGGCGAGATGCATCGCAAGTAACTCCCTCCCAGCACTGTAGCGCGTCCCGTGGGAGGTTGCAACTTGAGAGAGAAAAAAGGCAAGAGGAGACCACACTCCGTTCAGGTGCTTGCTGAAGAACACCTCCGACAGCAAAATCGGAGGCATCTACTTGAACTCTGGTCGGAGCTGAGTCCTGGGATGGACTTGGCAGTGTGTGGCAGAAGCAAAAGCTTGGAAGTTTTCTTAAAATTAGCAGTAGCTTCGTCAGAATCAGTTCATTTGTAGAACTGCCTTCGCAAGTAAAGTGGCGCTGAGAGCGCGAGGGGTTAGCAACACGCGCCCGATTTGAGAAAAACGATGGTAGAAGTTAGGCATGCCAAGGCATCGACGGTGCTGCTTTTGATCGTTGCGCCTAGGGAAGGCGCGAATGGCTCTCCCGGCCACGTTTCTGCATGAGTGAGGACAGATACCATCAGCAGAGACAGTGTGCCCAAGAAAGTAAGGGTGGAGACGCCAAAAACACACTTTCCAGAAGGAGGTGAATGCCACATTCATCCAATCTGGCAAAGACGGCACGTAGGTGTTGCTTATGCTCGGCAGGAGAAGAGGAAGCTAAAAGGAGATCATCGAGATAAGCAAAGGCGAAAGGGAGACCTCTTCTAAGAACGTCATCGATGAAGCGTTGGAAAGTTTGTGCCGAATTTCTGAGCCCGAAAGGCATGCGTGTATACTCGAAGAGGCCAAAAGGTGTAATGATGGCTGTCTTCGGTATATCTTCGTCAGCGACAGGGATCTGGTGGTAGGCCCTAACAAGATCCAGTTTGCTAAAAATGGATTTACAGCCAGATTAGAGGTGAAAGACTGGATGTGCGGGACCGGGTAGCGATTTGGTATCGTACAAGCGTTCAGAGCCCTAAAATCTCCCACAGGCCTTCAATCAGAAGCACCTTTAGGCACCATGTGGAGGGGGAAGGACCACGAACTTTTGGAATTGCTGACAATACCAAGTTCGAGTATGTGCTCGAACTCCGCCTTGGCTGCCTTGAGCTCGTCAGGAGGCAGACGCCGAGCACGAGTGAAGGTGGGAGAGCCCGTAGTTTCTATATGATGGCACACAGAATGCTGAACAGGAGAGAAAGAAGAACAGGGTTCAACAGCGCCGGAAAATCCTTCGGGTAGTACAGAAGAAGGGAGGTAGCCAGAAGAAGCAAAGCAACAGCAGAGATATTCGAAGAGCAGAAGAAACTACGTACCTGCAGAAGTTTGAGACGTAGGAACTCGGTCAAATCAAATCTCCTGTTTATTAGGCTATTCATAAGGTCGAAATGAGACAGGAAATCAGCTCCAAATTGGGTCACGTCAGCAACCACGAATACCCAGAGAAATTGACGGCGGAGAGAAAGGTCTAAGGTGCACAAGCGCTCACCATAGACGGGGATGGTACTACCATTTGCTGCGTAAAGAGCCAGGTCAGGAAAATGGACAGCGGACTTCTGGGTAGCATCTCGAGGGAGAAGCGAATACGACGCACCGGTGTCGATCAGGAAGAACAGGTTTGTAGACTGTAGAAAAGACGCAGGACATCCTGAGACGAAGAGTGGAGAGGAAGAACAAACGGAGAGGTGGCCAGCTGGATCCACCGCCTTTATGGACCGCTGGCTAGGGGGTTTCCCGAAAAAGTGCATGGGTGCATTGCACGTGCACTTATTCACCTTCAGGCCAAACCGGTGGTGGTAAAAGCAAATCTGAAGAGGAGCGGTTGCGGGAACGAGAGTTTCTTTGAGACAGTAGCATTGCAGAGATGGACATCAGCTCCACCTTGACTGCCATGCCATGTCTAAAGTCGAAAGAGGTCCCACATTGAAACGGAGGAACAGGTCGGGCAGAGGCAGATGGACTAGGGAGGAGGGGGAGTGTGGGTGGGTACACTGGGTGGACGCAGCAGCGCTTGTAGCAGCAAAGAGGGAATCGGAGAGACCACGAAGGTGAGTGAAGAAAAGGTATAGGGAAAAGAAAGCGAAGAAGACGGGAGAGGCAATGAAGCAGGAGGAAAAGGAAGTGCCTGAGCTGCAGGAGAAGAGGAAACAGACAGGATCAGCGATGGCAGAAACAGCGGGAGCATTAGAGTTGAAGAAGCGTATAAGACCATCGGCTCTCTCAGCAAATTCCTGAAGAGAAAGTTTTGGGTTCATCGATGCGAGGAAATACTGCACCTATATGGGCAGTTTCTGGATAAAGAGAGTGCGGACAAAACCTGACTCCTGTGTAGTAGGGGTTCCACTCAGTAAAGAGAGCATCTGCACCAGGAGATCAAAAGGCTTCTGATCTCCTAGTGAGGTGCCACGTAGGAGTTCTTCGTACTTGGCCTCCTGAGAAAGGGACCGGCGGGAGATCAAGAGGGTACGAAGATCTGAGTAAGGGGTAGAAGAAACGGACAAGGTAGGGATGGAGTCCCTAATGCTGAGGGATACATCCTCGGGCAGAAAGGACAAAACAGTACTATATTTGGTCGCCACGTCACTGATGGTACGTAGAATGCCATCTACCAAAGAAAACCACGTTTCAGGTATAGAGAGTAGAAAGGAGGGAGACGAAAATGGTGAGGGGGTGGGGGATGGGTGTCATTGTCCGTCTCCACCATGACGAGGGCTGGAGACTGAAGCAGGAGAAAGGAAATAGTGAAGGAAGGAAGATAGAGAAGGAAAATGAAGAAAAGGAAACAACAGCACAAACACGACTATAGCGTTTTTCAAGAGTCGGTGTACAAGAATGACCACAGCACACAAGAATGCAGCTATACTATGCGTAAATTCCACACTATATTTCCGGTGTATGTTACACACAATACCCCCAATCCGGGGGAAGGGTTTGTTTCCGTGTATGTCACGCACAATACCCCCAATCTGGGGATAAGGGGAAGATTACATACAGATATATATATATATATATATATATATATATATATATATATATAATATATATATATATATATATATATATATATATATATATATATATATATAAAGAAAAACAAAAAGAATATAAAAATAGAAAAATAATGTAGCAAATAATAATAATAATAATAATAATAATACATAATAATAATAATAATAATAATATAATAATAATAATAATAATATATCATAATAATAGATATAATAGAGAATAATGATAAGATAATATAATAATTAATAATAATAATAATAATAATAAATAATAATATAATAAATAATATAATAATAATCAATATATATATATATATAATATATATATATATATATATAATATATACTATATATTATATATATATATAATTATTATATATATATATATATATATATATATATATATATATATATATATATATATATATATAATGTTTTTTATTTTTTATTTTACCACGACAATCGGGGGAAAGGTTACTATTTTCTGTTTTTCCCGACCAGTGGGCCCATACAAAGTGGAAAGGTGCACAGTTATCAGGGTGATAGTAACCCCAGCCTCAGTCCGGACCAAGTCAAGATATTCCAGCCATCGGTGGGCATGGCTAGGCTTTGGACTCACAGACCTACTGTGCGTGAGGCTAATAGGAATGTAGGTGTCTGTATGTGTAATAAGGTTGTACCGTTGTAGTGTGTTGGCTATGATGAGTGAGGTGAGGGTATTGAGATTAGTATATTATATATTCATATATTAGTATTATATATAATATATATATTAGTATATATATATATATATAATTTATATATATATATATTATATAATTTTATATATATAATATATATTATATATATATATATATATATATATATTGGTCATTTGGTGCAAGAGCGGCATAACTCAAAAATTTCCTGTTTTCCGGAAAGACATTTGAAGTTTAGTTTCAAATTGTAATAGAAAGTATTGAGAAAATTCATAAGGAAAAAAATCTCTTTCGTCCGGAGATTTGGGATGGATTAAGATCTTTAAATCTTAAAACAACGATGACTATTAATTTTGCTGTAAAAAAACGAAGTTTGAAAGGTGAGCGTATAAGAAAATGTTCCAATCATGAAAACCCACAGAAGCACCTAAGTACTTACCCCCTCCCCTCCAATTTAGAACTGTCGGTGTAAACTGGAAGTGAGGTTGTGGGATATAGAATGGGAATAAAATGCTGTCTTCAGCAAGGCCTAAAACTGCCACAGGGCATCCACGTAGCTATTTACATAGTTGACATAAAACATTTACGAGTCTTTGCAACAGTAAATTTCATCAATCCGCAGTGTTTATTTCACTCAGCAACGCACGTTCAGTACGTTTCAAAAAGGAGGTGGTTTGTCTGTTTGACAACATAACTGACTCCTCCTCTTCTTCATTTGTTTAGAGATCACCATTACATCAAGAGTGATAATTTAACACAATGTGTCGTAAGGAAAACGGAGTCGGACACATGATTATCAACTATAGGATAGGCCATCTCTTTTTGAGAAGGATTTTGTCGACCAGCAGATATAGCAGTTCAATTACCATTTACGGAGAATCAACATCCGCATATCATTTTCACGGAAAGGAAGACCTTATTTTACTTAAAAATCTCAACTTCTACTTGACGAATACCTAATCAACACGAGTTTCATACCATTCCTTTTTCACATAGACAAGAATATTCCATGTCGAGTCAGTTTCAATGTTCCAGTCCGTCAAAATTTTTCAATAGTCATCACTTGATGCATAATGGAAATTAATGGTTCAAAAACCGCTTTTTCTCGCTAAATTATTCGGCTATTTAAATTCCAATTAACCGATCACAACTCTCTTTCTCTTGAAGGGGTTACCCGTGCAGCTGTCTTGTTCGAGGTCGTTGGTTGTTGGTCGTAGGGTTAGTGTACGCAATCCTAGGTTCCCAATCCAATTTTCCTAATTAATACTTTTTTTGTTTATTCTTGCTATGTTTGCAAAAGGAACCTTAGGAGCCTCCTAGGGGTTTGTTAAGTTCTGGTGTTGTTTTTGTTGTGAGCCGTAACAACCTTGTTACGTGCTTTCCCTCGAGACCGATTTAATGTCGGTAGTTCTTCTACTGTACTTCCTGTAGATTATTTTAGTCTTTCCTAAACTTTTCATGTAGTTCTTGCAGTCTTTCTGTTTTACGTTACCAAAATTTTAACGTTTTTTATTTTATTAATTTTCAATATATTCTTTCATCACAGCAAGGTTTTACAATTAAGTAACCTCTATTAAATAATAGCCAATTTAATTTTAAAAAGGTTTTAAATAGAACCTTTCTTTTTTTGTATGAGCAGGTAGAGTGACTCTTGGCCTATATATGTTTCTAAATCAAAAGGATATCTCATCTTAATCAAAAGGATACCTAATTTTAATCAAAAGGATATTTCTTCTTGACCTTAAGAATGTCGTACCGTTTTTTTTATCTCTTTAATCAAAATGATATCTCATCTTAATCAAAATGATATCTCATCTTAATCAAAAGGATACCTAATTTTAATCAAAAGGATATCTTATCTTAATCAAAAGGATATCTCATTTTAATCAAAAGGATTTCTCATCTTAATCAAAAGGATATCTCATCTTAATCAAAAGGATTTCTCATCTTAATCAAAAGGATTATCATCTTAATCAAAAGAATATCTAATTTTAATCAAAAGGATATCTCATCTTAATCAAAACGATATTTCATCTTAATCAAAGGGATATCTCATCTTAATCAAAAGGATATCTAATCTTAATCAAAAGGATATCTCATTAATCAAGGATATCTTAATTTAATCAAAAGGATAATCTCATCTTAATCAAAATGATATCTCATCTTAATCAAAATGATATCTCATCTTAATCAAAAGGATATCTAATTTTAATCAAAAGGATATCTCATCTCAATCAAAATGATATCTCATCTTAATCAAAAGGATATCTCATCTTACTCAAAATGATATCTCATCTTAATCAAAATGATCTCATCTTAATCAAAAGGATATCTTATCTTAATCAAAATTATATCTCCTCTTAATCAAAAGGATATCTCATCTTAATCAAAAGGATATATAATTTTAATCAAAAGAATATCTCATCTTAATGAAAAGGATATCTCATCTTAACCAAAAGGATATCTCATCTTAATCCAAAGGATATCTCATTTTAATCCAAAGGATATCTCATCTTAATCAAAATGATATCACATCTTAATCAAAAGGATACCTCATCTTAATCAAAAGGATACCTCATCTTAATCAAAAGGATATCTATTTTTAATCAAAAGGATATTTCTTCTTGACCTTAAGAATGTCGTACCGTTTTTTTATCCTGATCCTAAGAAATAATAAATTAAATTTTGTAATTTACTACATATAAACAATATATTTATTTGAATCATTATTTTGTTGTTTATGGTTTTAATGTTTAATAATAATTAACTATATTGAATAATTATTATGAATTACATATAACTAAATCCTATGTTCATTGATTAATAACCCATCCTAGACAATTAAATATATCTGATATTATATTATATAATTCTCCTATAATTATAGAATAATTTAAATGAGTCAGAACCAAAAATAGAATTATTTGATCGTACCTCTCTGTTAAGATTCACATAGTTGTAATAAAGAAAACCTTACACTAAAGGGTGAAAAGGCGAGAGACTCTTCCTTGACTTCCACACTCTCCTCTCTACAAATTTTCCATCAATATTGACTTTTTGATATTATTGACTCGCGTGATAAACTCCCACATTCGATTTCACTGCGATTGACAACTTTTATCATTTGTAATACGAATTCCATCTACCACAATCGATCAAAAATGAGGTGGTGGTTCAGTCTGGAGGTGGACATTTTATTTGATTATGTACTACTACTATAACTTATAATGCTTGTTTAATACTGATATTTTTCACTTTCAATAATAAACTAAAAACCATATTCCTCTTAAATATCGACCCTGTAATGATACTACTCGTAAATCTATTTACAAATTTATTTACATTATTGTACTTCGAATATTTTATAAGTTATTATAATATTATATTATAATCTTCGTTTTAATCTTTGATTTTCATTCAAAAATGTATTTCCGATAGGCTTTGAATTCCATTGCTCATTCGAATTTTCTAAATTTAATAATTTGTAGCAGAATTCTTTCGCTCAATTTGTATTTACACTTAAATTTATGGTTTTAAATAAGGTATCGAGTTTAATAAAGATTTCAAAGACTTTTCTTCAATTAAATATAATAAATTATTCATTCGTGACTTGTGTTAATTAATTAGACTTTTGACTTTTAGTATAAGCCCCAAAGGAAATTCTTACTTCCACAATTATAAATTATTTCACTCGCTAACTTCATGACTGAATATTTAGATTGTATAAATGCAATTATTTAAATGTTTTCATTCCGATTAAACTTACGAATATATTTAATGTTCGTGAACGAAACTTGTTCGATTGTGACTCGCAAAATTCTTTGGTTTTTCGATAATATTTTTATAACATTTTTAAAGTAAATTAATCCATTAGTAAAGAAATTAAAAATCTTGTACAAAAGAATGATTTATTTATGAGAATTTATCATCTAAGAAGGAATTGCAAATTGGAACATTTTGTTCCTAATAATGATAATTATTTATTTATTTTTATTTCTCCCTTTTCAGGGGTACTTACTTACGTGCTTCAGCAAATGTTTTTTTTAAGTCACTTTTATAATTACTTTAATGGCTGGCACGTCAGCTTATTGTAAAATAACTTTGTGATCCGATGCTTAAGCATGTGCTCCTTTAAGTGTCCTTTCTGATTACATTCATAGTTGCACTCAGCACATTTAAATAATTTTATATTTTCGTGATTAAGCATGTGTATCCTTATGTATTCCTTCCGATTGCATTCATAGTTGCACTCAGAACATTTAAATAACTTTGTATCTCGATGTTAAGCATGTCTGTTTTAAGTCTCTTTCGCGATACTCTCATAGCGCCTCAGCAATTTAAATAATTTTATATTTTCGTGATTAAGCATGTGTATTCTCATGTTTCTCTTACAATTTTACATTCATAATTGCACTCAGACATTTAAATAACTTTTGTATCTCGAATGCTTAAAGCAAGTGGCAGTTTTAGTTTCTGTCTTTTATCATTACACTCAAAGCTGCACTCAGCACACTTTAAATAGTTAAATTTTCTGTTAAGCCATGTGTAATCTTATGTAATTCCTCGATTACATTCATAGCTGCGACTCAGAACATTTATAACTTTGTACTCGATGCTTAAGCATGTGCCGGTTAGTTTCCTTTATTATTACACTCATAGCTGCAATCAACACATTTAAAAATAATTTTATATTTTCGTGATTAAGCATGTGTATTCTTCATGTGTCCCATCTGATTACATTCATAGTCGCACTCAGAACATTTAAATAACTTTGTATCTTGTGCTGTAAGCCATGTGCCATTTTAAGGTCCTTTCTGATTACATCATAGTGAACTCAGAAATTTAAATAATTTTGAGTTGCCCTGTGAATTAGCAGATGTTTTTTTAAAGTTGATTTCTGATTAAATTCATAACAAGTGGATAGTCAGAGACTTACTAAGGCCTGTATTTTTAAACTGCCTTTTAACTGATCTGTTTTTAACTAATTACAATATTTGCACTGAGGTTTTCCCGATATTCTTTTCATAGCTTTTGGATTCTGCGCTGCTCGATGCTGAGGTCTTCTTCTAAGAACTTTTCTTTTGGAATCCTTTCCTACTTCACCAACATCGATAGTGAGGGTCTGTACAAAAAAATTAATATGAATGGAGAAGAAAAAAATATTTTTAGAATATCTTAATTATCAAATGATTTCTTTTTAAATATCTTTGTTTTAGGCAAGACAAATTCAAGACACTTAACCATAAAAGAAAATGTAAATTTGTGAATGTAAAAAACAAAGACGAATAAGGTAAAAATTAATTTTATTTTTAAATTTAGATTCATATTATTACATCTTAATTTAATAAAAATTCCAAAGGCAACACTTTTTAAAGCGATTTTTTGCAAGATTTTACTAACTTAAATCAAATTCGATATATATATATATATATATATTAATATATATATATATTTGATATATTATATATATATATATATTAATAATAATATATATATATATATTTATATAATAATATATAGTATATATATATAATTATATATATATATATATATATATATAGTATATATATATATATATATCTATATATATATATATATATATATATATATATATATATATATATATATATATATAATATATATATATATATATAGTATATATATATATATATATATATATATATATATATATATTATATATTAATTATTATATATATGATATATATATATATATATATATATATACTATATATATATATATATATATATATAATATATATATATATATATATAT